>APFE031593008.1:0-12583 GCA_000404065.3 Pinus taeda
AAACTAACCATGAATTGATATTCTTACCTAATTTAGATTTTTCCATAAAATTAATTTAAAATTAATACATATAATATAATAATTTATATATAAAGCATTATTATTTTAAATAAGTTAATAAATTAATTTTTAAATATCCATATTTATATAACTTGGACCTAATTTAACTTCTTTCGATAAAATAAATTATACATTAATTATAATAATATTAATTACAATTATGATAACAATAATAATATTAAAATATATTTTTTGGCTAGGGTCTTTTAGGCAAAATTAGCCGTTAAATTAGTCGTTGGAATCTCTGCTCAGGCTATTTAGCATGCTATGCTGGTTCTGTTTCTTCAACTTGTCTTGACGATGAACCACACTAGTTGGCTCGAAACGTGTCGACAAAGGTCTTTCTCATGTGATTTACGCTGAAGCTCTTCTTATAAATCTTAGTTCATGGTAAATAGCTGGAAGTGGAATAATATTTGAGAGGTTAATGAAGATAAACTTGGAGCAAAGACGGAACTTTTGCACTATTACCATATATTTATGTGAATTATCTCATAATACCTTTTAAGATTTACCTTGATTATATTTTAGAATTTACCTTGGTTAGTACCTTGGTTATAGTTATATATGGTATAACAAAATTGTTTTTTGGTTTGTTAAATAAAATGTTAAATAGTTTGGAAATGTTTCTTTCTTTGGTATATGCAAGGAAATGATTTAAACGGTGTGATATTTATAAAATGTGATCTTAATAGAGCTTCTCATCAATTGATTTATCTTTTTAAATTGATTTAAAAATTCAATTTACATTACTCCACAAAATTCTTATCTAATTCTAATCACCTTCAGAGCATTATGATAAATTTGGTGTGACTTTATAAAAAGTTACCCTGACTCTTTCGCTATATATTTTATGTGTGTTTTGAATGATGACCTTATCTGCTCCTCAAACAAATTTTCAGATTTTAATACGGGTAACTCCTATTTAGATGTTAAATTTCATTTAAATAATATATAATATCCCCTTTTTCTCTTCTCAGGCTGTTATACTGTAGCTAACAACAGAAATTTGAACGATGTGCCTATGTCGTTGGACATATGAATTGAAGTGTAGGAAAACCATCTAATTCATTTCTACAAAGTTGGTGGTCCAGATTGTAGGTAATATCTAAAAATTGAAATTTTATTGTTCAAATATATTTTAAGATAGTAAACAAACCTATTGATAATATAAGTCTATGATAATAATTTATTATTTATATCTATTTTAAGACCGTAAACAAAAGTATCTATCATAATAATATATGACATTTAAACAAAAGTATTTATAATAGCCGTGATTATTAATGAAAGAAAATCCAATGAAATGACATTTAAACAGAGTTATATCGGGAATAAATGATACTTGTGTAATAGAAGAAAAAATCTAGTTATTGGAACACCAAGAGAAAATTATAATATATAGTTCGCAATAGCCAGGACTATAATGGACTTACACAGAAGTATCATGGTTTAGCTTTTACTAAAAATAAATATGTAAAATAAAAGAACGTATAAAGAATTTAAGAATAATGTTTGAAGAATAATGTTTGAAGAATAATGTTTGAATGGTTACTTGAGAAATTTCAAATAAGAAACTAGCATTGTGTTACTACCAAAACTCTAGAAATGATTTAAGCAATGGTAATAATTTTTTTAAGAAAACGATGGCCACAAAAAGAGTACAAAGCTATTAAATTAAACTTGAAGACAATAAGAAACATAAATCATAAATTTGGTAACGGAAACAAAAATTACTATGAAAGGAAAGACCTATATTAGTTGTGTTAAATAAGAAACCTTGCAAAATGAAAATGACACCTTCAGTTGAAGCACTAATGTGTGAAGCAAGATATATAAATAATTTTCCAGAATATTGAATGAATGAATGAGATCAATAAAAATCTCAAAGAAAAATAAACGGCAAAATGGCAAAGAGTTAAAGTAAAACTAGTTGCATAGCTAGTGGAGCTTTGTCCAAACAACGAAAGAAATGAATGAACCATTAAGTCGGCAGACGGGTTATCATTAAAAAAAAGAATAACCCTTAATGATATCATTAGTCAATCACACAAAATAAATTCAGAGCCTCCAATATTAGGCTATACATGTTCAATGTGAGTTCACGTGAAGGGAAAGTGGTTTCATCATCGTGGACTTTGGCTGGAGTTCCATGGTTGCAAATGAGACACCAAAAGCCTAAACACGTGTCCTAGTACGAATAGGGATGATTTATGATAAACGCATATGGGAATATATAATCGTAAACACAAATATAAATGGTGTTTGTAAAAGCCAAAGTTTAATCCTATGCAAACAATATATTAACCAAACATCAGTGCTATAGGAATCCTATGCTTAGACCCGTTGGTATATTCAAATAAATTTTGATTCCATAGGCTGTTAATAGATACTAATAGAAGGTCTATCCTAAGAAATAGGAAAATTATTTGTATACATGAGCCGTTTAATCTATAGATACATAGTGCATGTGTAGTGTGAATATAAATATCAAATTAAATAATTACAATGTTCATTCAAGTTACGAGGTTGGTCCATTGAGGGCGAACAACCCATTGTCAATATATGAATGTATTTTTATGCCTTGTAATTATCGGTTTGTGAAGAATTAAGCCCAGGAAACAATAACTACCATGAGAATAAAGTGGTAAATTAGAGAAACAATAGAATACCAAATTGAGTATATTTCTAGTATTTCCAATAAGGAATACAATGATAACAAGGGAGCCACTGCCGTGCGGTAGTCCCTGCCAGGTCTGTCACAACAAATAGCGAGCAACACGTGGCCTTCATGGTGGTGAGACATCGCATGAGGCGGACCTGTGCCACGAGTTCAATGCCAAACCCATGGTAACTATTATTTTATAATAATTCCATTTTTCTATCTTAGACGAATTTTATTATTTTTTTATCCTAATTAACTACAATCATATATATTACATTTATAATCAAAATCCTGACCAACTCAACTATAATTATGATTAACTATTGACCATGATAATTATAACATTTTTATCTATATTTTCTTAACCCTAGATCATGATCATTATAACGTTTTTAACTATATTTTCTTAACCCTAATCAAGATGATAATATCATTTTTATCCATATATTAGTTGGACTTCGATTTTATCTATACTCAATTAGATGTGCTATACACTAATCTGTACACAGGAGACAAATCTTATTTGCTTCTCGCATTTGGGAATATATTGTCTCCCCGAGTCGGTTAGTGGGCCTTCACCTTGACTTTCGTGTCCCACTTTTGTTTCATTTTATTCTCATTTTCTATTACTTATTTACCCTCAAGATTTGAGATTACCTGATGTGTCTGAATGTTTCAAAAATTGCAAATCCAGATGTGTTCATCAAAGTTTTTCAATATAGGTGTCCAAATTTACTGAGGTCCAATGCCAGTATTCATGAACCCTTGCTACAAGCTAGCTATCCTTTTAAGTGTGATCGCTTGTTCCAAAATTTATTGATTCCACAGGATTATCACCAATAGTTCAGTAAGTTGCAACCCCAACAGGACCATTTTTGAAGTATGATCGCCTGTTCCAAAATTCATGGATTCCACAGGATTACCCGTGGCTCGGTAATTTTTGCAAGGTATCAATGGAAATAGGGAGATTTAAAATATTCAATAATTAATTTTTTTTTACATAAAAATGAGATGAATATATAGTTTGACAAAACTTAAAAAAAATGTTCAAAAAAATAGTAATTAATAGGAATTCAAGAAGCATTCACATTATGTGCATGGTGTCTTGGATAGATAGTGAAGAGGTGTGTTGTTAAGGTATTGTTAGATGTTAAAATCATTGTTAACATTTCATTTGTGCATTTTTTTCGAAAATCTATTTATATCTATTTAATGTTTTTCACATCATATTAATGATGTAAAAGCTTAGTTTGTCTATTACTTTGTCTATTCGTCCAAAATTTTATTTTGAATGAAAATTGTAAAATTATGTTATCAATTAAATTTTATCCAAGAATAATTATTCAATAATTTTCTTTTCAAGTTATGTGCAAAGTAAAGTTATGTGCAAAGTAAGTAAAATAAAGTTATTGTTTTAAGTTGGAGGGAACCTCATTATAAATCAAATAAATTTTAATTTTCTTTTTCAAGTTATGTGCAAAGTAAGTAAAATAAAGTTATTGTTTTAAGATGGAGGGAACCTCATTATAAATGAAATAAATTTTCAAACTTTGGAGGATACTAAGAAAAGGAGATGAAGATGGAAAGCGAAACACAAATGGGAAAAAAAAAAAATAGGTGGGAAAATGTAATCCAATGAGAGAAAAACTTAAGGCAAATGCAATAATGTTTGTTTTATTTATTGATTTATTAAAGTATGTTTTTCTCATTTAATTATGTAAACTCTAATGCAAATTTAATAAATAATAATATGAAGAATTGTAAATTTAATTATGAGGAAATTTTATTTTTTAAATATTTTAATTTCTTTCGAAATAATTAAATAAATTTATATATTTAAAATATAATTTAAGTAAAATAAAATGGAAAAATAAAACAATGCAATAATAATTAGGTAGTGGGAAACTATTCTCAACTCAAACTAATAATAACTTTTTATCACATTCTCTACTTAAAAGATAAATCTTCCACCAAAATCTAAAAAACAATGCTCTGCTCTCACATTAACAACAACATTATATAAAATTATTAACTTTGAAAATAGATCTTTCACTTTGACCAAATTTATGATAAGGAAAAAAGTTGACTTTCAATTAACCATATAATGATTTAGTTGGTCAACTCACATGAAAGCTATAATTATAATTTTGTTCATTTAATAAGAAGTTACACATTGTAATTACCAAGGAGGCCATTAGCGTGCCATGAATCCAAGTTTCCACCACCATCACATTGGCATGGGACACAACATTCAAAGTATTGCACTTCAAGAACACAACAAGTGGCAGTGGTGGAAATGGGTGTATTATCCTGTGTGTAGGAATGTCCAACACCTCACTCTGAAGGATATACCACCACCTGCCCTTTGAAGGATATACGACCACTTGCTCTTTTCTCAAGTACTAGTCTTTCTACTACCCAACTCTCCAACCATGTTCTCACACAATTCCAACCTTGCTACCCGACTCTCCAACCATGTTCTCACACAATTCCAACCTAATTCCCCGGGTTCAACCATCTCATTACTTGCTCCTTCAAAGATATCGAATTCATAGGTGATTCATCTGAAAAACAACACACCAGATTAAGTCTCCTCGCCAACCGTGAGGTCAGCCATGGTGACAGTTCTGATATGGATTCTACATATCTAAACTTGATTACAACCCTGAAGAGTAATGTGGAAATAATCCAAACTAAATTACAGCATAACAAAATATTGAGAGAGGGAAGCAACGCTATCAGATAACCATCAAAATATTCAAATAAGCGAACCATAGAAAACAAAATTACATTTAGTTAATTAACTCGCTGTGGGTCTGGGTTTAGATACAAACTGGGGTCGTAATATTATGCCGAACCCCTATAAAAGATAAATTACAGTCCTGTGTAAGTTAAACCAAAAAGAAAAGAAATTCTTCATACAATTTAATGGTTCGTAAGACTACAAGCGGTGGGATGCATAGATACCATCTGACAAAACTATTTACTTAAACAAAAACTAAGAAAACTAACAAAAATAGCCATGACCATATAACTTAAGATCTCGTTCCGACTATTCTCGAGCGGAGCAAGAAAAGAACCCCTGGGAAAATAAGTTGTGTTAAATGGAAACTACGACATAGCCCTCAATGTACCCAGAATTTGAGCGTGGTAACCCTTATGCCAAATGCAACGCATAATGCAGTTAATATCGCGCTCTTCCCACCTGCCACGGCATTTTAATAAATTGAAATTTTCAAAGAAAAAAAGCAACAAAATTATCTTTTTACAACTATTAAATAATAAATCCACATGAACTAAATATAGTATAACAGTTTCTTCACACATACTCTCGTTCTTGCCGGTGATAAAATTAACCCATTCACTGAATTCGATCTTTAGACTGCTGTGGCACATGAAATTCTCCACGGAAATTTTCAAAATCGTACCAGCGCGGCCTCTTTGACTACTTACCCTAAATTCTTCGGAAGGATCAGTCACATCCTCCATTGATTTTTTTTTACTCGCGGAGCTGATGCCACTCTAGCAACCCAGGATTAACCAAACAAAAAAAACTAAACGGAAAAAAAAAAAAAAAAAATTAAATATGTGCACGGTCGAATATCTGAAATTTGGGAGTTCATGACATAGTTGAGATACCTAAAACCGAGAAGAAAATGGTTTAATGAAAAGCTTCAGTGGGGTTTCAATGGTGATATCCCAGGCAAGTATGTACCCCAAAAGCTAATAAGCAAATTGAAAGCCTTTGAGATGGGTTAAAATTAATGAACAATGTAATAGAAGGACCAAATTGGACAAGAGGGTTTAAGAGTCGATGCTTCTCTGTTGTTATAAGAGGGACCGTGGCTCACACCCAAGGAGGGATGACTGTAGTTAACATCGTTACAGTTTGTGAGTTGGGTTACCATTATGCAGTAAAGAATATAGCAACAATTTCATAATAATTACAAACCCTCACCTTAGCACTTCGCAAGTGGTGGACATTGCTCCGACCATGCAGTCCTGGAGATTGCAGGTGAAATTGAGACAAGTGAAACCCCTATTGCGAAAATAAAAACCGTAAGGAACCCCTTAATATTGATAAGTTAGAAGACGTTGCTCACCCAATGAGAAGACTACTCTCGCCATGCAAATTTGCACACTAATATTCCTCGTGCTTTCTTTCGAAACCAACCAAAGAATACGAAAGAAAAAAATATTAATTGAATAGACTTTCACTACCTCAATCCATTTCTGATTAAATCTACTGTCCTCGTCTTGCTGCACCTGCAACGCAAAACACTCAAAGCAGCCTTTAAGAACTTTACACGGTCGGAGACTCTACGCTCCACCAGTGAGGTCTGGTACTTTTCTTCCAACAAAATTGGCTACTTCCAAGCCTCTTGTTGGAATACTTATGAACGTTCCATGCATTCAGATGTAATATGCGGATCTGGCATTACTCAAGCGATACCCAGATTTGTAGGGAACGACTCATGACACGAATCCACTTGTCTTCCACTATTTGTACACTTCATACATGGACGAGCTTCCATCCAGATTATAATTCGCACATCCGAAAACGAATCGCATCACTGCTTCTGCAACAAGTACTTTTCCTCTTATATCGTTGAATCCTCCAACTGTGCAGCATGAGCAACAACAAATGACCTCATCCATCAAGTGATGGCCTGGATGTTCCCTTTGCGCTCTTTAAATCTGTACTAGCATTACTGGATAGTAAGATCTCCTTTGAGATGATCTCCTCTGTCAAGAAGAAAATTGGCACTGGTTCGCTGATCTAGATCCGCCCTGGTGCCAGATCTGCCTCTGCGCTACGCAAGTCTTCCTCTTCCATGGAGGTGTATGGATGCCCCATGTTTGACTCTCTCCTAGCGGTAGATCCACACCGGATCTGACTAGTTCTTTGTTCATCCAACATTTCACACGTAGACCTAACCAGATGTATCTTGATACACATATCTATATCCAGTATCTTCATACACATATCTATCCTTCATTTAAGTAGATCTGTTCACAATTACATTTTACACAGCATATCTGGCCAATAAAACTTAACATATCAGAAGAAAAAGCATAGACACGGCAATATCATTACTCCCACTCTAATACCACTGTCATATTTAAAAGGCAAGGTAAAATAGAAATATTAATCACGAATAGTAATAACCAGCAATCATACATAACAAGTATCAAGGAAAACCCTTACTCTAAATCTAGCCTAATAGAATTCTATTAGATTTTGGTTAAAATCTTTACCAAATTTGTAGGGAGTTTTACTCAACCCAAACGACAAAAATTTCAGAGTGTTACCTGTTGCGAGGCTGGAAGCATGTCCTCCCTCCAGGACGATAACCAGAGGCTGCCATGGAAGTTACAGAGCTTCGAGGAGAAAAATTCGTAGGCACAATGAAACCTCAGCTCGCGCAGTGAAGAGATTAGTTACGAAACCGCCTCGATTAATCCGAGCCGTTGGATATAGGTACCTTGTCACCAGCTAAGTGGCCACCATGCAAACAGCCACATGCTACCAACATGCAAATTGTTCGAGACAAATGTTTGACACAGGGGATGGATGGCTCCAATAAGCCACAGGTATAGCGACTATCCTAAGTTTCATCAAAATATGCATTTGTTAAATTTCAAACAGATTATCCTAAGTTTCATCAAAATCATGTAGTCTCTTCGGCAATAAGAGGTGCAAGTTGAAAGTTTGGATAAAGTTTGTTTGCAAGCATATGAGAAATTTTTTTTATTTCAAACATTGGTTTAAACTTGACATGTACCGAAAATTCTATTTGGTCAAAGTTAATTAATCGCTGGTCAACGATCTATCGATCGCTATTAGTCCCAGGCAAGGACTAATAATCGAATCTTATTTTAATTCTTAAAATTGAATTGAATCTTACTTTAATTCTTAAAATTGACCCATACATTCAATAATTATAACAACTGTAACCGTTTTAGTAGTTGACCCATTCATTCAATAATTATAACAACCGTTTTAGTAGTAAGGAACAAAAAGTAAACTACAGCCAATACAGTGATGAAAAATGTTCATGTGAATTGTCAAATATCCATGAACCTTTAGATAATGCATCAATTCTCTAGATACCAACATCGTAGGTTTTTTAGTTAATTAATTAGTTCCTACATGTGTAAATAAATTTAAAATCGAAATGGATGAAATGACAAGGCAACCAGAAAATAAACTAAAAACTGTATTCTATTTTCCTCATTTTTGGTCTTATAGAATACAATTATGTAGATACTTATGTAACATGCATGTGGTATATCACAATACTACGTACTGAGCTAATAGGGATAAAAGTAAACTACATATTTAAGACAGTATAGTGATATATTTAAGACAATATAGTGATGAAAAATGTTCAGGTAAATTGTCAAATACCCATGAATCACTAAATAATGCATCAATTCTCTAGATACCAATATTGTAGGATTTTTAGTTAATTAATTAGTAGTTCCTACATGTGTAAATTTCAACAAAAAAAACTAAAACCTGCACCCTATTTATCCCTATATATCTCATTTTTGTTCTTATAGAATATAATTATGTAGTATTCATGTGGTATATTACAATACTATGTACTGAGCGATAACTTGAATGATGTTTATTTTTTCCCATAGTGAAATTAGGATTTTTGACGGAAGGTTTTGTAATTTATTTCTTATCACTCTGGGTTCTGTAATAACGGTATTGGAATTATGTGAAAAATATAAGTTTATAAAATATAATTTAAAAGTAATTTTATTATTATGATTAGTGATTATTATATTTACAAAATAGATCATTTTTTTGGTTTAATCATGGAATTTGATATTGGGAGAGATAAGAGAATTGATCTTGTTATTTTTCAATAACAAAGGTGTTTTAATGACGAGGACTCACCAATTTATCTAACTCTGGGGACTTTTTAATTAAATTATTATTTGTCAAGTTGTCTATGATACTATCCATGAGCATCTAAGCAGTCAAAGTCATCTGGGATCCCCCGAGCCTCGGCCACACTATCCTTTAGCTGACTAGATTTTTTAGCATGTATCCTCCCATTAGCACACGGCACAACCACCCGTGTGAGGTTTGATCCTTGGTCTCCTTGCTGAGGAGGCTGATCCTCAACTGGTTGTGCTAGTGGGACTTCACATCATCATCATCATCATCATCATCATCCATACAAATATTACAAGATTCATATAATGTTAATACAATGTTATGTGGCTATTACAGGTAGTCCAAATGATTGAGGCTTACAATCTTAATGTTTATGACCTTGGTTTGAATATTAGCTAATCCATTTGATATATTTTGCATGATATTATGTTGGGCCAAGAGTTATAGTGACAGAGGTGTAGTGGCATCGATAATAATGTGTTCTAATTACCAATTTCTTTTGGTATAAAAAAAAAAAAAAAACTAAAAATATATTAAAATATATGATTATAAACAACATGCTATTTAAATACTAAATGATGCACAAATAATACAATAATGTCACCATCATTTCATAAGATACATAAATAATACCAAAATAACACAAATAATATAACATGGTGCAATTTTAATGCAACTAAGGCAAAATATATATATATATATATAATAAATACACACTCAAAGCTAAATGTGATATAAAAATCAACACACATGAGCACAAAACCTAACCAATGGGTTAAATGGGTTTGATGGCTATATAAACCTAAATCAATTACTCTAAAACCTCATATTTTAGTGGTATTTTAGTGGTATGACAAAGATTTATCATATATGTTTTTATTACATTTAATTTTTTATTTTATTTTATTGAACTAATATTATTTTATTATGTTTTTAATGAATGAGTGATGATGGTTCATATATTTGAGATTAGAACTGTAAATATTAATTAAGTCGTTTTATCTAAATTTTTTATATTTTTTAATTTTCTTTATGTCATATAAGTTTTCCTACGTATATATAGAAGTTGATATTTTTATACTATGGCGAACAATATATTACTCTGTGTATAAAGAGAATAATGTTTATATCATATATTTTTCCTCAATTTAATTTAAATTTTTACCCATTACATGTTATACTACATTTATTTTTTTTCGTGTGTCGAATTGATTAATAATTCTCTCTCTCTCTCTCTCTCAAGTAGCTCAATCTCTCTCTCTCCTCTATATATATAGTATATGATATTACATTGTAAATAATTTTATCAAGTTTAAATATGGTAAAAATTAGAATTAAAAAAAATGATAATAATTAATTATTATCAATACTTAAGTAAAAAAAAAAATTCATTAAATCATCACCAAAAAATAAATTAATAATAATAATAATAATGTTGCAAACTTGATTCTAAAGTGATATAACATTCATGATAATGATGTAATTTTGACACTATTTGGCTTAACATGATGGACTTGTGAGGTCATAGGATATTATTCTGATGCACGTGTTATGCTAAAATGATGCAAAATGCCTCTATTACGATGATAACATGACAAAAATTAGATAATAATAATGGAAAGAATATACTAAAACTCTACATGAGTGAAATCAACTTATGTTTTAAGATGTAAAGATGATGTAAAATATCCATATTTTGACTTTAATGTGATGCTAAGAGACTCAAGAATGGCATACTCGATGTTAATCATGAAATATCAAAGCTCAATATGACCCAAGAAAACACCATGTGATGCAATGTACACATGTTTGGTGCAAATTTGATGCAAAAGAGATAGTTTTTAACATGTTTTTCCAAAGCATATTTGACATGAATCAATGTAATGTTGATGTAGTAAAACTATTGATGTAGTAAAACTCTTTCTGTCACATGTTTTGCACTAAGATGAAAACTTAGGGAGTATGTGTCAACAAAGATAATGCAATAGAGAATACAGTGACAAAAAATTGGTGAAAGAATGGGACATCTAATCGCATTGGTGAAACTTCAATTTTTTCCTAAAAAGTACTCTAGACAATGTTGAAGCATTGTATTGTAATGGTGTAAGACTCACTAGACTTGGCTTGATCTACATTCTTTTTAAATTCCCTACATGCTATAGGGTATTGATTGCTTCCATCTCCCACACCCCATATTTTTATCATCTTCTTCCCTCACTTCCTTCTGCATGGCCTTGTTTCTTCTCTAGACCATCTTGTAGGTTTGCACATTCTTCTAACAAATGGCCATTTACATGGCATTTGGTGCATAATTTATTATTATTATTTATGTAGCTTAAAGTTTGATTATGGTTCTAAGGTTGCAAATTCGTATCTATGTTGTGAGGTAATCCATCCTTTGGATTTAGTTCTATTAAAATGAGCCCACTAATCTATAATGAATTTTAGTATGAATTCTTTACTTTAAGGGTTCTTTCAATTCTATATACAAAACTTTTTAGCATCCCATTTGACCACAATTCTAATTGCAACCTAGATGATGTCACCCATATTGTCTACTTAGAAATAGACTCCATCCTTTATCTAAAGCATGTGTACCACCTTTTTTATGCCAACAATGTTGGACCCCAATACTACTATAATTCTATAATTATATGCACATCCTTCTCTACTAAAAATATGAATTCATGTGGAATCTCCGAACATAACTCTAAATAGTAGTCTAAGTTCCTTGGATCTATCCATTCAAAGTTTTTATAACTATTTGTCTCCCATGGAACCTTCTTGTACACACCTTCTGTTGGGTCCCTATAATACTAGTGATTACCCCATTACTGTTGTAGTTATACCCCTTATTAATATTGTTGTGCCCCTATTGCCCCCATATTGTTATTACTGTGCCCCATAGAATCCCTTTATTGTTATTTTTGTGGCTTTATATT
>APFE031593012.1:33747-121251 GCA_000404065.3 Pinus taeda
GACTCCTATATATAGAAAGGAGTTTTTGTCATTTGAATCATCCAAGAATTTTTCATTTGTGTAATGTAAAGGAGGTTGCCCCCTCGAAGAGGCTAAATTCTAAGGCGTTCAACTATATTTTCTATCTTTTTGTAAGCTGGTTTCATAACAATTGCATTTTCCAAAATATTTTTAAAAGCTTCAACTGTGCCATTTTCCTGAGGGTGATATGGGATGCTCTTCTCATGATACATATGGAATTATTCAATCAACGCCTTAATAGTCTTATTAAAGAATTGTGATCCTTGATCACTCATTAAGACCTTTGGACACCCAAATTAGGACAAAATATACTCAAAAATGAACTTTGCAGTAGTTTCTATGCTGCAATCCCTTACTACTTGTGCCCCACCCCACCCTGTCAAATAATCAGTTGTTGTGATTATATACCTCACACTAGTCTTTTTCCCAGGTAGGTTGATAGGTCCAACGAAATCAATGGCCCATTTGGCACCAATGGCATTTCACCCCTCCTTGATAGCTTCCTAGTTCTCTAACATACATCACATGCTTGACAATACTCATTTTCATCCTTGTGTAGTGTGGGCCACCATAATCCTGCTCTTAAGATCTTCTATGCAGTAGCCTTCCCTGCATAATGTCCACCAGCTACGGCTCCATGATCTTCTGCCAAAATAGTTTGTCTTTCAGGTTTGGGGACATAACTGCGTAGTATTTCGTCTAGTCCCATATTATACAAATGTCTTGCTATCAATGAAAAATCAGTTGTTTTTACCACCAACCCCTTCTTCTACTACATAGTGTATTCCACAGGGGTCGTTCCTATAGCCAAAAATTGAATAATGTCTGCGAAGTGATCATCTGCAATCCTGATAACAAATAATTGCACATCGGGAAGATTATCTTCAATGTTTGTTGGTTCTTCCCCTATTTCCAACCTTGATAGATGATCAAGCCTGACATTCAATGCTGGCTTGATGGGGCCTCACCCAGGTTCAACGTTATCTATGCCAACCAAAAAAACCCTAACTATTGGCCCTTTCGGTTGCAACCTGCATAGCACAGGTTGTAGTCTCACCCGAAGTAGTATTGGGGGACGATAGAACCAGATTTCTGCATCCAGAGGTCTATGTGATAGGTTCTTGTGGTTTCTAGGGCTCAGATTTACCTTCGCGAACCCTTAACCCTTCCGAACAGACAATTACCATAAATGGCCTCAACCAACTTCCAGATATTCGTGAACAATTTTAATCAATCATAACAGGACTAATTATTACTGATCTACTATTTTCGCGCACTATATAAGCATTAATTCGTATAAATTATAACACAGAACAAAAATACAAAAACTTGCAAAAGAAAGAAAGAAGACATTGATGCATCAGAATTGGCTCAAAACTATATTTATTAAGTATAATAAATTCAGTACATACTTCCTTTTCCTACGCACTCAGCTGCAAGGGCTTGTGCACTCAGCCTGAGGACTTACCAAGGTCTCCACACACTCATCTGCAGTAGCTTTCCCCTTTCCCCTAAGTATAGGAAACGAACCTTTCCTGCTATACGGAAACGAACCTTTCCTGCTATACCTTACTTTCCCTTCCAAAAATTCTTATCCAATACATATCTCTTAGACTTGCTATGAACCATCTATATATAGAATTTCGCTTACAATACCATGGTCTGTGAACCACGGGCAGGTCTTAAAAACTCCCTATCACTTAACCACCTAAGGGACTAAAGCCCCTTTGACTCATACTATCTTCGTGCTCCACTTCCACATTTCGCAGAGACTTTGCATGCTTACAAAGAGATATTACAAAATTTACCCAATATTTGACCAAAACTTAACCACATGGACCCCTTCCCAGTAGGCCCCCAACACAAATTGGGTGACTTGCCCTTGATTCACACAACTGGCACTGCAAACTTGTTCTAGAGTTCATGGAACTCCATCTTCAGAACCTGCAAATCCATTGTACCCTGCACCACGACCTTCTCTGTAGCAGGGACTTCCACCACGAGGCCCATTATCCATTGTGTTTGTTGGATGGTCTTCAATTTATCTTGAACTGATAGAGTAATCTGGCTTGATTCCTCTATCAATGGATGTGTTTTGTCCCTCAAGATGACCTCTTTACGTCGCAATTCTTCAATCTTTATATGCAATTGTTCTCTTTCTCGCAGTCATGCAAAGCACTGGCCTGGTGCCAAAGTGCACGTAGTCGATCTCATTTCATCAAACTATTGTTGCTTCTCCTTAATATCAGTACCAATATTTTGTAGAGTAGGGTCCTCCTACAAATTTGTCCAAAATTCCATTGCCTACTCAAATAATTATGTACAATCCTTAACTGATGTGTCTAATGTGGCCATCCCCTCCTTAATTATTGCTCAGCACTTCTCCTAGATTTCTTGCAGAGTGGTCGGCTACAACTTCAACGACAACTCTGATATCTACAGCTGAAGTTGAAATTGGACTCGATCGGTTTCATCCTTTGATTCCCTACACGCTGCAACCAACTTCTAAATTTTCTCTGTAGACTCTATTTCTGTGGGAATGTTGAGTTGTGGTAGCATATTACATGCCTGTATAATTGTTACTTCCAAGTTCTGGTTGCACGTGGTCATTTCTTCCTTCTCCTTTAGCACCTACACCTTTTCTATGAATATTAGGTCATTGTTGATCTTGACCTCGTTGATCACCAACAGCGTGCACTGCTCCCTAGCCCTTAGCTCATCAGATACTACTAGGAGAAGTTCATGGAGGGCCTAGATAGGGAGTGTCGTGACATTGACACCTAGATCCTTAAGCTATGATCGCTAGGTATTAACTTCCTCTGATTGGGCACATAGGGTCCCATCTGACAACTAAACGACTCTGACGTCTAGAGTCTGATTTGTATCCAGCATGATTGTGCTCGCTTGTTGCAGGCTCACCTGAATCTCGCTCGCCTGGCCAATGCTCACTTGGAGTTGCCCTGTTTGAATCTACGTATCATTTAGATCATTCTGCGCATTGCCCAGTGCCTACTAGTATTTTTGCTTGAACTGCATCCACAGTTATTTTGTGGTGTCCCAGACCTTATCTCTGATTTCATCCAAGTCTCCCACAGTGATGACCATTGGATCGACATGCGCATGCCTGTCAGAGGTTTGCTTCTTCCTAGGTCTAGAGGTTGGCTCCTTAGAGTGCTTCTATACTCTAAAGGGGGTACCCTGCTCCACGCCCCTTCCTCCTTCAACATTGGACTCCTCCTAGTCCTTGGTCTGCTGAGAAGCAGACTCCTCAACGTTGATAGTAGTCTCCTTTGAAACCCACTCTTTCTCAGCAGTTGCCTTAGTAGCAGTTGCCTTGGCAACAACATCCTTCTTCTGATGCGAAATGTTCTCTCGAGCTATAGCCTGCTTCTGTTTCTACACTACTTTGGTCTGTCTAGAGTAACTCTCCCCGACCTTGCTTGTATCTGCACCAATATCTAAAGGGTATAGCCATTCCCCTGGTCATTTCCCTACAACCTCCTATGCATCTTCCTCACTCACCAAGTAGGGTAACTTGTACCACGTTTTCTTCATATCAAGTCACACACGGATAAACACATTGTGAAAGTCCGCCTTGAACTTTACATAATCTTCCAGTTGTTAATATAGAGTCAGTGACAGCCTTAGTCTTTGGTTGATCACCATGTGGAGATCCATCTCAAATAGTACCCAAAATATCTTAGTCGCCATGACCCGCACAAGGTCCTTGGTCGCCCATAGTGAAGTAAACTTCACAGCTTCAGGTAAATCAGGTTCTTGTGGAGGGAATTGATTGTCTTCTGGAAGCCTCTGGCTTGATGGGGCCTGACCAAGGTTTACCATTATCTGTGCCAACCAACAAAACCCTAACTGTTAGCCCTTTCGACAACAACCTGCGTAGCGTAGGTTGCAATATCACCCGAAGCAATATTGGGGGATGAAAGACCAAGTCTCTGCATCCAGAGGTCTGTGTGATATGTTCGTGTGGTTTCTAGAGCTCAGGTTTACCTTCATGAACCCTTAACCCTTCCAAAAAAAAATTACCATAAATGCGCTCAAACAACCTCCAGATCTTCGCAAAGGGTTCTAATCATTCATAACATGCGTAATTGTTATTGATCTACTATTTTTGTGAACCAGATAAGCATTAATTCATATAAATTATAACATGGAGTGAAAATATAGGAACTTGCAGAAGTAAGAAAGAAGACATTGATGCATCAGAATTGGCTCAAAACTGTCTTTATTAAGTATAATCAATTCAGTACATATTTCTTTTCCCTACGCACTTAGCTATAGAGGCCCATGCACTCAGCCTGTAGAATTACCAAGGTCTTTGTGCACTCAGCTGCAGGAGCCTTCCCCTTTCACCTAAGTATAGGAAACAGACCTTTCCTGCCTTACGTTACTTTCCCTCAAAAAAACCCTTATCCAATAGATATCTCTCAGACTCACTATGACTCATATCATATATAATCATTTATCTTACAATACCATGGTCTGCGCCCTTACAAAAATTCTTATCCAATACATATCTCATAGATTCACTATGACCCATCTATTTATAGCATTTCACTTACGATACCATGGTCTTCAGACCATGGGTGGGTCTTAAAACCTCCCTATCACTTATCCACCTAAGGGACTAAAGCCTCTTTGACTCATACTATCTTCGCACTCCACTTCCACATTTCGTAGAGACTTTACATGCTTATGAAGAAATATTAAAAAATTTACCCAATCTTTGACCAAAACATAACCTGGGAACCCCTTCCCAACATTCAACCTTCCTGGATTAACAACAAATTCAAAATCATACTTCTGAAATGAGAACAACCATCTACAAATTTTCCCTCCTAAGACAGACTTATTCACTAGATATTTCAATGTAGAATCATCTTTCAACATCTTAAAATGTGATCCCGGAAAATAATGTTTGAATTTCTGTAATGCATATACGATATCTAAGCCTTCTCTTTCTGTGGTAGTGTATTTCTTCTCTACTTTAGACAAATTCCTGCTTGCAAAATATATAGGGTGATTGATTTCTCTTACACCAAGTTGTGGCAATACTATTCCCAAAGCTATGGAAGATGCATCTACATGAACATGAAACTCGTTATTCCAATCCGGGAAAATCAAGATAGGCACAGTTACCTTATTTTCTTTCAATATATCGATACTTTTCTGGCATTCTTCATTCCATTCAAAAGTCACATCTTTATTCAATAGTTTCTCCATTGGTGTAGTTATCTATGCATACCCCTTAATGAATTTTTTGTAATATCGAGTGTGTCCTAATGCAGTGCGCAGCTATCTCACTATTTTCGGTGGAGGTAAGTTCATAATGATAGCTATCTTCGTGGGATCCACCATCAAACCCTGCTTGCACACAACGTGCCCCAATAATATGCCAAAAGGCACACAAAATATACATTTCTTTAAGTTCAATGAGATATGGTACTGCCTACATGTGCCCAACATAAGCCTTAAGCTCACAACATGATTTTTCAATAGTCCAAAGACTCTCTAATCATCAAAGCATACCTCCAAGAATTTTTGTATGTATTCCTTGAATGTTTCGACCACAACTCTTGAAAATATAGAAGGGGCATTCTTCAACACAAAAGACATCATTGTATACTAATATGAGCCCCACTCTATTGCAAATGTGGTCTTATGCCTATCTTCTAGTGCAATCATGATCTGATGATAGCCAGAAAATCCATTTGTGAATGAGTAGGCCTCCTATCCTCCTATGTTATCCAGCACTTCATCTGTAAAGGGTGTAGAGAAGGGATCATGTACACATGCATCATTTAATTTCCTTATCCACACAAATCATGTTTTCTCCTATATTTTTCTTTTCTTGTACCACCATGGGACTTACCCATTATGATTCTTCCACATGTTCAGTGACTCCTGCTACTATCATTTTATCCAACTCAGCTTTTACTTTCTCCTTATATTTTGGATTCAATCTGTAAGGTCTTTTCTTGACTAGCTTCACATTAGGCTTAAGAGGTATCTTCATAACTCCTAAATCTCCTACTATACCTGTCATTTCTGAAAACTTAGTGGGAAACAACTTGTGATATTCATGAAGCAATTCTGTAACTTTACTAATTGTATCCTCATCCCAACAATCTCCAATCATTGTGAACTTCGATTCCTCTTATGATCCTATATTCACCTTTTTAGTCTTTACTGGCTTCGCTATATTTGGTATTTCTAGCTCATGTTCAATGACTTCATGGTATCCTTCTAAATTTGTTATGTCAATATTGATGGGATCTTCATCTTCTTCTGCAATAATGTTATAGCATTCCAATGCATGTTCTAGCTATGTAGTCCAATCCAGTTGTTGCCATGTCAACGAGGTCGCATTTCCAAAGATATTTTATCTGACTCTCTAAACAGACAAGTCTACGCATGGGAAATCATCTTCAAAACTGAATGTTCATTTAAACCCCTTGTTGGCTTGATGTCCGCTCCCACAAAATGTGGAGTCTTTACATCGGATTTACATTTTTTAGCCATAATTTGGGCTTTTAGCAACAAAAATTTCCTTGGGGGATCCCGTGCCCAACACCCTTCAACCAAATCTTCCCAATTTATAGTACCATGGCATAGTTCTGTTTCTAGGTACTAGTTCATAGGAATTGTCTCTAATGTGTGGATAAACCCATGTACCCATTCATGTTATGGGATCTCCTCCCATACTCTAGTGCATTGGTGAATATGTTCCCTAGGGTCATTTTTACCATCGTATTTCACCTATATTTCTATATCTATTGGCCCAAATCTGACCCACATAATCTTTGACACTCTTACCAATCTGCTATATTTATTTTATGTGCATTCCACCACCTAGCAGGTGTAGATCTCAAGGCTACATCTAAAGCGGGAAACCTTTGTTCTTCCGGTATTTATCTTTCATAATCATCAAGGAAAGTGATTACATTACCTAAACCATCATAGTAAGGCATGTTACATACCTTAGAAGTTATACAACGAAGTGATTTAGTGATCCTTGCACATAGCCTTGTAGACACTTCATGTAGCCTATGCTACCAATTTTCCATTTCTACTTTTGAATCTGAGGAACAAGAGTTGTCTTGTTCCCAACTCAGTTTTCCATATGCAGTGGGGTTAATCCATTCCTCTTCTTTAGTTGTTATCTGATAAATGTTGTCTGTATTTGATGCGCAATACTCATCTCTGATCGGCTTTTTATATCTCACCCATTCTGATGGGTCCAATGGAACAATTACTTTCATGTTGTCCTTTTCAAATACGTGATAACCTTCCCATAGGGAAGATTTTTTGTTGGTTCGCCATTCTCAACTGAATTGTTAACCATTGTGATTTTGTCTTACCCATCAATTCCCAGGTCTACCTTGTTAAAACATTGGCATTAGATCCTAAATCCAGAATAACTTGATCCATCTCATACTCTATGATTTGTGAAGTCAGCCTCATTTCTTTTCTAGTCCTCCTCTTATGTCAATGTAAATTGTTAACTGTGTGCATGTAGCTTCACAGTACTTCTTTAGAAGCACATGAATCTATCAATTCCTGCAACCCCTCTACATCTTTCTGGTTTCTTAATAGCTTCATGCAAGTTTGTAGGAAAGACTTTAAAATACCTGGATCCACATCTTGTGTCACAACTGATATAATGGCGCAGTTATCCTTCTGCATTGGTTTTGGCTGTGCACTAGAGGTTGAAGCCCCAACATCCATAAAGCTTCACCTTGCCTCCATAAACACTTATTTTTCCTTCTAAACATCAAAGGCGGGAGCTTTCACTATAGTCTTTCTGACCCATGTGGCTTCAGCTTCCTTCTTTCCATCTGCTTTATCATTTCGAGTTGCAACTCGACTCCTTATTACAATACTAATACGAGGTTCATCATTCCCCAATTCCGTAATCATCATCTGAATGTTCTATGTCAGTTGTCGATTTTTATTTTCTTGCATTTTTTCGATAAGTACCGAACACTCCTCAATTACATGATTAAATTATTTTCAATACTTACATGGCGTAGTAGGATTCTAACAATCTCTTGCAAAGTGACCTACCTACCATAGTTCTAGCAAATAATATATCCACGACCTCGACCAGCTCTGCCACCTCGACCTCTTCCTTGATAGTTGCCTTGACCACCGTGTTGTCCACTATTGGGTAGCATATCGCCCCCATAGCAGATTTTTGGGCTTGTAGCCCAAATTTTGGTCAAAAGTAATGTAAGATCCCGTGAAATGTGGGCACAGAGTGGAAGAGTCTAGGGTTGTTTGCCCTAAACTATTGTAATCTAATATAGAATGTGTCAGCCTACCCATGGTCCACAGACCATGGGAATGTATAAATAGAGCAAGGCTCTAAGTATAGAATTTAGTTTTTCTTAGGATTGATCTTAAGTGATATGGGTTTTTGAATACGATATTCACTTTGAGTCTGTAAGTCCCAGTCTTGGGTTGTATGAGTAGGAAGAGGCTCTACAGCTATATGCGTAGAGGCCTGGTAGAGTCCATAGCTATGTGCGTGGACCCCTGTAGCTGAGTGCGCAGGGTGGAGCTGGGATTGTAATGGAACAGAAGTTTAATAAAAGCTAAGTTGATTCTGAAATACTGTGCATCTATTCGTAGATCTGTATGTTTATGCTTCTGTTATATGTTTATGCATCTCCTTACAGTTTATGATTGCGCACACTAGTTATGAATGTTGAATGATTGATAATAATATTGGGCCCAAAAAATTAAGCTAAGATCTATAATAATAACTAAGTAAAGATAAAGGATCTAGATTGCGCCTCTTCACACTCTTTACAGAGCTATGCGAAGGTCAGACAGCTGCACGGAGCAGTACGAGTGCACGGGATCAATTCAGGAACTTTGATGTCTTCATCAAGACATCCCTAGGGTACAGAAACCTGGTTCTAACACCCTCCCATACTACCTCGCATGAGACCTCAGTCTGCGCACCACAGACTGTTACCGAAAGGGCCGATAGTTTCGGGATTTGTTTGGCTAAATCACTTCTGAACCTGGGTCAAGCCCCAACAAGCCAACAAATTGTTCCGTTGTTGGGACCGGGGTCTACCTAATGGATGTCTGATGTCAGAACACTAGAATCCTACGAAGAAGGAAATTGAAGATTGGTTGGATTAGAAGCTTCACGAGTTCATGTGGCTGGATTGCTATGTATATATGGAAATCCACGAGATCTTCTTCGCATCCTTCTCTTTAGAATTGTATGATTGGGTCGTGAGGTTAGTCGATAGCCAGGGAAGGTATAAGCTCGATCAACCAATAGTGTGGAATCTAGAGTTAGTGCGCAAACTAGAGGCATCAGAAGATAAAATTGCATAGGCCGTGGACCATTGGCTCGAACGAATAATAGGGGGTTTATCACTGAGTTCACGATAGACACAACCGTGAGCTATAGCGAAGCAGAACGACATTTTCTCAAGGGACCGTGAGGTAGGTACATCAAATCCCTGAATACATGGATTAAGATGTTGTTATGTGAAAAGTGGGTTATGCGAATACATTAATGAGTGGAACGATGCGGAGCGGAAAGATCTACAAAGGGATCGAAGGATTAGGGGACAGTCCTTTAATTTCACATTCATGAGAGAGCAAGGAAGAGCGCGCTCGGGTTTCTCCAAGGAGCACAGTCAGTTTGATAAGACGGTGCATTCCGCAATTATTACCTCCACTTACACCATCACCCACTTCACCTACTTCACCTCCATCTTCACTCACCCCACCTCCACCACCCCCACAGTTCAGCATGGTGAGCGCGATCAAGCTACCCGTATTTAAAGAGGAGTAGGGAATGAGGATCTAGACCAATTCTGGTTCATGGTAAGAGTAGTGTGGGAAGCACAAGGGGTCATGGATGACAACATTAAGAAGGCCACATTGGTGAGCATGTTGTAGGATCGTGTGCTGACATGGTATATCAAGCACTCGAATGATCACCCAAATGTGGGAATAGCAAAGATCTAGGATGCATTGAACAAATAGTTTAGATGACTGAAATTAGAGACACGGTCAATCATCGGATTTAAATAGATAGTGATGCTTCCAGTGAGACCCCTTGGATCTAGATCAGAGACTGAAGAGCATGAATCCGCGAGGCTAATATGATGCTAATGGATGCGCAGCACCGCGTGTGGTTTGTGGCATCTTTGACACCACACTTGAGGACAGTGTTGTCACAACAGAAGCTTTCAACCCAGGCAAAAGCATTGGAAATGGAAATAAGGTTGCATGAAACACAAATAAAGGATCCAGGATTGGGATTTCAACAAATCCATGCGCAGCTTCAGACTCTCTGCCTAGAAATGTAGAGCTTGAAGCATGATAGGGCAACTCGGACAAAGGCGTGCGAAGAAGTGTGGTGCATAAAATGTAAATGCCAAGGCCATGACAAAGACCACTGTCCAGTATTCACAAACTACTTGGCAGGAAGGGGACCAATTCCATTAAGACCAGAGGCACAGGCAGGGCCAAGTGCAGCACCCACACTCTGGTGCGCAATATGTTAGGTGGGAGGAAAGCACATGACCAACAACTGTCATTTGTTGCAGAAGTATACGCAGACTCCCCAACAGCTGTTTTGCAATTTTTGTAGATCGGTGGGCCACGATGAGCATACTTGTTGCACCTACGAGTTGATGATGGATTGGACCCCAACATATAGAATGCAGACAGAAACGCGAAGCCTTGACCCAGTAGCAGGGATGGCGCGCAGTGGATTTCAAGGGCGAGGTCGAGGACGAAGAGGAATGGGGCCAAGAAGGGGCCAAACATAGTTAATCTGTTACAATTGCGGAGGACCGAGGCACTATGCTCATGATTGTACCAACTGACGAGACTATCTTGTTCATATTGTGCTTAGTTCAATCATGAAGTAGTAGATTGTCCCACCTTGATCACGCAGATGTGCGAGAAAGGGGTACTTCGGCGTAATCCGACGCAGAATATTCAAATGATGAGGTATGAACCACGCGAAGAAGACCCCAACGTGAACATCATGCTCAGAAGTGGCGCAACCACAAGGGAAGATAAGGGGAAGTAGCCCGAGGAAGATACCTAAGTTTGCAAGGCCCCTACAAAGGAACCTGAGTTTGACTTGGAACGCACAAAGGAGATGTTTATGGAAGCTAAGAAGAGCTATGTGGAGGCCTGTACTTTGGGTAGTAAGAATCAACCAGAGATAGGGATGGATCCTTCTATGCTTACTACCTATTTAGATACATGCATGAGATTGTTGAGCAACAACAAGGTGGTTAAAGGACTACAGGAATCGATAACTAGGTGTGCAGGGTCAGGGGAACCACGCGTAGTCCGGAAACTAGGAAAACATACATTGCGCACTGGGAGGGGGATGAGATTAATGGCGCAGATTGGTGAATATGAAATGGATCAGGTAATTCTAGACCTGGGTTCAGACGCGAATGTGTTACCAAAGTAGATGTGGGAATGCATGGGTAGACCCGTGTTTTAGTGGTCCCCCATTCAATTGCAAATGGTGAACCAATATAAAATTTTACCCATGGGGAGATTGCAAGGGGTAACAGTGGATATCGAAGGTGCGAGCACGCAGACAGACTTTGAGGTGATAGAGATTTTTGATGATAGCAACACTTACCCTGCGTTGCTAGGAATAGACTAGGCCACTGATATGAATGGGGTCATCAACCCAAAGAAGCGGAATATGATATTTGAGAAAAAGTCTTTACGCGTAATAGTTCCACTAGATCCAACCAAAGGAGTGTGTTACACTAAACCTGTGCGTGACGATGATAGCGATGATGAGCTGGATTGCATTTACCAGATAATGGCACAAGACCAGGATCAGGTGAACCCGACTGCAGATGGGAGAATCTCATGGGAGCATGACAGTTCTTATACTTCGGATTCATATGAAGAGATAGAACGCTGGAAGAATTAGTTGCACGAAGTGAAAAATCTGAATTTCATCATGATGATTAGATCACTATGGTGCGTGACAACAGAAGCAACGAAACTGGCAACATATGATGGGGTAACAGGAGTATATGAATTCTTAGACAAATTTGAAAATACAATACCAGAACAGCAACGATACGGTGTTCTGGAATGGGCGTTGCATGCGACACTTGCACGATGGTGGAGTACACATCAGAAGACTATGGGAAACTAGCGTGAATGTAGAAGACAGATGCACTTATGATTTGGGAGTCCCTAGCGAAGAACGTGAGCCAGGCAGCCAGGACAAAGTAGTTTGCGCGCCCACTTGTGTTGATGGGTGCAGACTTATGTTGTGTAAGCACCTCCCAGGCTAAGTATCAATAATCAGAACTTGGCACAGTAGCAAGGAAGGCAACATACTCCACAAACAATCTGTGACAGAGCATTCAAAAAGTTATGCAGAGTCATGAATAGATTTCACCATATGAGCCGAACCGACTGGGACCTGCACGTACCAGCAGTTCGATGGGCCTATAAGACCATAAGCAAAAATCAGAGCGTAGAAATGACCCCAACATTGAAAAGAAGAGATGAAACCAGGAGGATAGAGAAGAATCCCCAGATCATAGCTCCCGCAATTGGGATAGGATGCGAGGACTTGGGTAAAAGAATTAGGCAGTTATAGGAACCCATTCGGCGAGGGAGCATGAAACTTCGAGAACTCGATGAAAAGTGGGCACGGATGAGGAAGAAAAGCACGACATTGGACGAAGAAATCAACGAACTGGAAACCAATGTCGTGCAAGCAGACTGCGAGAAACTAAGCATAATGGGACCAAGTCTATCCGACACTACTATTACATTAGAAAGAGTTGTGACCCTGCTATCATGGCTGCAACTGCACCTTACTAAACAGGGGAGCGTACCATACAAAGAAGAACACGATGCACTACCGAACGCAAGGGTATTTGATGGGTGCCCGCAACTTGGGCTAGCAGAAAAATTGAAGCCTCGCACAGGGGGGGTGCGACCACCTAAATATCTGTAGGAAGCATAGTCTTATCACTCCAAGTAGTTGAAAGAAGGCGTGGGACTATAAACGAGTCTGCAAGAGAGCTGCGCGGAAGGGAGGTTCCACGCAGGGCCAGTAGGTCACAAGGGTCACGGTTGCATGCAGGGGGTTGCGCTGCTACGCGGGTAAGTTGGGAGGTGACCGTTGATGTCACTATTCATGACAAGAGGTCTAATTTAAGGCAGAAAGGAGTGAGCGGTGGGCCATTAAGACAGGTGTTAAGAGCTAGATTCGGGATGATCTACCGCCAAGAAGCTATTAATGACTCAGAAGTGGAGGGAATGGGTGAATTCAAATTCAAACATTACTATAAAATCCCTTGGGGTAGCCTCGAGGCAACACTTGGTTGTTTGATATTTGAGCCAGTACAAGCTACCTTGCCACCCATGAGTATGCGACCGAACGAATCCAATTTAGAAACAATGACAACTGCAAGGAGCAGAGTGCGATTCACGAAAGTAACCCCAAAACCCTGTGTGACCTAGGTGTTGGAAATAATATTGAGAGGGGGGGTGAATCAGTATTAGAAAATCACTAAATTTTTCGTTTCCATAATCAAATTCATATACGCTACTTCAGTTAAGGGAACCCGCGTGTACACGCAACTGTGTTTAATGCAACTAGCGTATATCCAGTTTAAAACTTATGATTCAGTTAATCCACTATATGTTGATCTTTAATCAATGCATCAGAACTTCATTAGCCATATAAATAGTAAACAAGTGCAGTAAAATAGAATAGATCATCACACATAAGATAAACACATGAACACCATGATATAAGGTGGAATCCCAATGCGGGACAAAAACCGCCTACTGCTATCTTCCTTTAATATAATAAAAACTTGTTTACAATCTTGTGCTGGCACAAACTCATACCAGTACATAGGCACCCACCTGCAGAAGACTACAACCTTCTCTCGTTCTCCTGCTACTATTGGAAGGGAGCGACAACCCCTAGCTCTTGTACTAGCTGATATGTTTACTAGCACAAAGGCGCTGGCCTATAGAAGGCAACGACCTTTTCTCATTTTCCAGCTGCTACTGGAAGGGAGCTCCAACCCCTGGCTCTTGTACTAGCTGATATGTTTACCAGTATGTAGGCACCAGTCTACAGAAGGCTATGACCTTCTCACTTCCGCCAGGGACCATGTTTCATAAATTTTCAGACTGGATACACCTGGATCACAACAACATAATCTAAAGGCCATGTTTCATCCAATTTTCATACTGGACCCATCAACAACATTGAAGCACAAATAAATCACAACTACAATACAACCATCAATTACACCTGCATCATCATTCTCTGAATCACCCAAAACTGAATCATTGAAACCCTTTCATCAAAACACAGTCACCAAAACACAGAGCAGAACACAGAACTCTGCAACAACAACCAGACCCAACTGCAACTTCAAATATCATACTTCATACTATATATGCTACTCGGATGAGCTAAACCAGCATGTATATGCAATTTTACCAAAGCGAACCCGCGTATAGATCTGCAAATATTTATTCATAACTTTGCAACTATTCCAGACATCAGTCATACCCAGATCATAACATCTATACAATAAAAGATGCATCAATAATTCAAATCTAGTCTATCCATGATCAAACCACATAATGATAATAAATTCCAAGCTTTATGATCTTGATCCATCATCCATCATCAACCGCATAGGTGCATCCTTGGTTCAGATCAAGCAAAGCATCACAAACCATAACCAACATATTAGATCTCACACTTCATCAGGTATTCAATCCTTGTACACTTGCACTTTGGCCTAATGATCTTCTTCTCCTTATATAGGTTTAGGCCTCTCTCAATACCATGGTCCAAAACCAAGTAGGACTGATACCTTGGACCCAATACCTGGGATCAATACCTCAAACCAAATACCATGGACCAATACCAAAATACCATGGTCCAAATACCACAGACAAAAACTTAGTTTTCCAACATGTACGCACCTTTCCTTCTGTGAAAGTGTGTGTGTACATTATACATGCCTTTGTATATAGGGAACCTACATGTATACGCGACTTGGTATATAGTGAGCCTGTGTATACCTTTTCGTATACGTGACTTTGTATATAGTGAACCTGCGTGTATACATGACTTGGTATATAGTGAACCTGCGTATACCTTTCTCTCTTCATTCTTGTTGTTTACCTACTATACTATGATCTTTCATCTGAGAGAGTTGCCATCAAGGATAACACTTGTGTCATACCTGTATCATAATTCCTACAATCTCCCCCTTTGGACTTGATGGCAACAACCACACCAATTCAATCTCCCCCTTTGACATCAAGGGCAAAGGGCAGACCAAGATATTCTCTCCCTTGATATACATTCTGTTGTCCATACTCCCCTTAAGTACATGCTGAAATCTCTGATTGAGCTATCCCTTTGTATATGCTGAGATGTACCAATCTGTCCATGCTTCCTCTGAGCACATTTTGAATTCTCTGATCGAACTCCCCCTTTGTACATGCCAAGATGTACGAATCTGTCCATGCTCCCCCTGAGCACATGCAGAGTCTGCAAAGATATTTTTCAAAAGAATAACATGATTCTACAACTCAACTTAGTGAGTATGACCTTCCTATCACTAATGACTCATACATACATCAATCTCCCAACCAAGTGGGGACACATCATTTTGACTCATCCACCCAACCAAGTGGGGATATACCAAATGTTTATACATGATTAAAATAGTCATTATTACATGATCCTTCCCCTGCAAAGTGGGTTTACAAATTACATCATATGAGTCATGGGTCTTTAAAAGAAATACATGACATTTTTAACAAAGACCAACGACCTAAACAAGACCATGATAGTCATCAGCAACTATCATACACCATATGATCTTCACCATAAGCATCTCACATCAACATCAGTAACCTGTAACCTGCAATACCATTCGCTTGACCAACCAACAATAAGTAGCAAGATGTATCATTTAGCCACATAAGCAATATCATCAAAGACTTCTAACCATAATGCCAACAATGCATTATTCGAAGCATATGCTCCCCCTGAACCTGTTTCATCTGTTCACTGTCAAATCTGATCATGCATACATCAGCAAGAGGTATCAAGGCATCATCATCATCAAGTTAGGATGAAAATAACTTCTAAACAACATCTTATGAGTATCAACACATTTCCACACATCATCAGCAGATTGTAACCATCATCAAATAGAGCAAATAATTGACTTAACCATATCAGACCCTTTTTCCTGAGTCTGTCCCACTACTTTTCCTCAAACCAACATATACGCAACTGTGCAGTTTTGAACTCACGTATACACATGACTTGTCTTCATGAAACTTGCGTATGAGATTCAGAACATTGAGGTTCCACACTTTCAGCTCCCTCTGAGTCTGTCATGTCTATATACTCTACTATGCCACATCTTTCTGATTGTACTTCCTTTTTCTTCCATATCTTCAATTGTGATGATGTTTTCTTCTTTTGGTATGGTGCCCAAAATATTCTCCTACATTCCTTTGCTATATGTCCAAGCTTGTTACATGCATAACATCTCATATGTTTCATATTCCTTCTAAGGCATTCAATGGCTTTGTGACCAAACATATTGCAAGCAAAAAAATATCCCTTAAAGTACCTGGAACGTGATGATCTTTCTGTGTGATGGTTTTGAACCATTCTACTTTTGCATCTGGCTACAACATGCCCAAAATTATGACATATAAAACATGCAACATTATTCATCGGAGGACATAACCATCTATCACTTTCAAAGCTAGGAGTAAAGGATTTTCTTTGAAGACTTTCTTTCTTTGGTTGTTGATGGGGTTCACCTCTCATCTCCTTGTTGAGCATTTTAGATTTTACATTAGAGTTCCTTGCCTCACCTTGTGAGCTAGATTCATCTTCAACATATTGATAAAAACCAAGAGCAGTTTTGATAGCAAGCGACCTTTGACTACTAAGAATATCATCCAAAATCTTAGTACTGTCTTGAAATCATAATAGTTTATCTTTTTCTTCTAATTTACCTTTCAAGATATTTACCTCAACCTGATATTTTTCTTCCGTTTCTAGATATTGTTCTTCAATATTTCTTCATACTTTCTTCCTTCTTCCACTTGTTGCCTTAGTTTGAGAATCTCATTTTATTGTTCTTCATTTTTCTCCTGTAGCATTTGATGTACTCTGAAGGCACACTCCAGCTAAGCTTTTAATCTGGTAACTTATTCTTTGAGGGCACTCTCCCTTTTGCTGAATAGATCTTGTTGATCTATGATCTTATCTGATGCTTCATTTGCTTGTTCATATTCAATATGAGGTGATTTAGAATCTGAATATTTGATTCCACCTAATGGCAGGTTGTCACTATTCCTTTGAGATGTCTTCTTCTTCTGACGCACTTTCTTTCCCATTGTTCTACGGATATCCTTCAAGCGATCAAGCTTCTACCAAAGGACCTACTCTGATACCAATTGTTGGAAATAATACTGAGAGGGGGGTGAATCAGTATTAGCAAATCACTAACTTTTTCATTTCCATAATCAGATTCATATACGCTACTTTAGTTAAGGGAACTCGCATGTACACGCAACTATGTTTAATGCAACTAAGGTATATCCAGTAAACTTATGATTCAGTTAATCCATTATATGTTGATCTTTAATCAGTGCATCAGAACTTCATTAACCATATAAACAGTAAACAGGTGTAGTAAAATAGAACAGATCATCACACATAAGAAACACACATGAACACCATGATATAAGGTGGAAACCCAATGCGGGAGAAAAATGACCTGTTGTCGTCTTCCTTTAATATAACAAAAAGCTATTTTCAATATTGTACTGGCACAGACTCATACCAATATGTAGGCACCCACCTGCAGAAGGCTACAACATTCTCTCGTTCTCAAGCTACTACTGGAAGGGAGCTACAACCCCCTAGCTCTTGTACTAGCAGATATGTTTACTAGTACGTAGGCGTCGGCCTACAGAAGGCAACGACTTTCTCTCGTTGTCTAGCTGCTACTGGAAGGGAGCTCTAACCCCCTCGCTCTTGTACTGATCGATATGTTTACCAGTACGTAGGCGCCAGCCTATAGAAGGTTACAACCTTCTCACTTCCTCTAGGGACCACGTTTCATAAATTTTCAGACTGGATACACCTGGATCACAACACCATAATCTAAAGGCCACGTTTCATCCAATTTTCATACTAGACCCATCAACAATGTTGAAGCACAAATAAATCACCACTACAATACAACCATCAATTACACCTGCATCATCAATCTCTAAATCATTGCAACCCTGTCATCAAAACACAGTCACTAGAACACAGAGCAGAACACAAAACTCTGCAACAACAACCAGACGCAACTGCAACTTCAAATATCATACTTCATATTGTATACACTACTCAAATGAGCCTAACCAGCATGTATACGTGATTTTACCAAAGCGAACCCACGTACAGATCTGTAAATATTTATTCATAACTTTGTAGCTATTATAGACATCAGTCGTACCCAAATCATAACATTTATACAATAAAAGATGCATCAATAATTCAGATCTAGTCTATCCATGATCAAACCACATAGTGATAATACATTCCAAGCCTTATGATCCTGATCCATCATCCATCATCAACCGCATAGGTGCATCCTTGGTTCAGATCAAGCAACGCATCACAAACCCATAACCAGCATACTTGATCTCACACTTCATCAGGTATTCAATCCTTGCACACTTGCACTTTTGCCTAATGATCTTCTTCTCCTTATATAGGTTTAGGCCTCTCTCAATACCATGGTCCAAATCCACGTAGGACCGATACCTTGGACCAATACCTGGGGTCAATACCTCAGACCAAATACCATGGTCCAAATACCACGGACCAAAACTTAGTTTTCCAACATGTACGTGCCTTTCCTTCTACGAAAGTGCATGCATACATTATACATGCCTTTGTATATATTGAACCTGCATGTATACACGACTTGGTATATAGTGAACCTACGTATACCATTTTTTATACGTGACTTTGTATATATTGAACCTGCGTGTATATGCAACTTGGTATATAATTAACCTATGTATACCTTTCTTTCTTCTTTCTTGTTGTTTACCTGCTATACTATGATCTTTCATCTGAGAGAGTTTCCATCAAGGACAACACTTGTGTCATACCTGTATCATAATGCCAACACCACGAGGAGCCTTGAGAGGTAGCAGTTGCACCAAAGGTTCCCAAGTCCCCACACACACCGTGACCACAGAAAAACAAGCAACCCATGGGGCCAGTTCGAGTATCACCACGGAACCCATGATTTAGTCAATTATCAATGGCAGACAAGGGAAAAGCTATCAGCGTGGAAACAGAGGAGGAGGAGGAATATTTTCAAGCCCTAATCGCCCAAATTGAGGCACAGGACAATGAGGCAGAGAATGTTTCCCAAGTATCGTCAGTGATAAAGTTACCCCCTACATCCCCCCGTGGAAAGGGGCAGCCAAGATACCGAAGGACCTGGAGGCCACAAAGAGTGTGCTCCAGACCCCGCTTCTTCTGAACGAACTAAGGTTTGACGGTCTACCGCTGGGACGGGTGCCTAATTTAAAGTTTGAAGACTGGGACCTTGCAGACAGCGAGAAGTTCCCACAGCTGGACGTGGAGCAATTATTGCAGCATAAATGGTTATGTAGTGTGGAGAAGGCCAAGTTACTACATTTTCGGTGGATACCCCACTACCACTGCATGCCCATCACAATTTTTGTCATCCAACAGCTACTGTGTCTAGTACATGATGGGTATCTCTAGCTGGAGGAGCCTATTCCCATCACAGCTGATTGAATTCACCGGATTTCTTGGCTACCCATTAAAGGAAACAATCCCGCAACCATAGCAGGAAAGAGCAGCGACTTGGCCCTCACAGAAGCTATGAAAGCCAAATATAAGCTAGAGAAGAGGAAGCGATGGTATGTAATAGAAAGCATCAAGGACAAAGGGGTGCATGTCACCTCCCAACTTCTAGCCGACAAGCTCATGAGGAAATGTCACGCAGATGAGGTGCCAGCATCTGTAATTGCATTGGCGAAGTAGTGTGCAAAGGGGGTCCAGTTCAAGTGGACATAGTTTCTCTACGATGAATTTTTGACAAATTGTAGGGAGGCCCAAGAGCGGGGTAAGACCTTCCACTAAGCATGGTTGCTCTTATCCATCCTGTTGGTTGCAGGGGAGCTGCTAGGGGATAGCCAGTTTCCCACCGTTGAGAGGAACCTACCTAAATCCGCGAGGTACACCTTGTTTTGGGTGACGAAAGACACGACGAGGGTTCGCAAGATTAAGGTGTTTTGGGTGTTCATGGAGGGAAGCATCTAAACATGGATCAACCATAGGCCGTGATTTTCCCCAACAGTATACAACAATTTGCAAAGCATGGCCGAATTCAAGGCGGATATGCATAACCTATATATCCGGGCGCGTAAGGATCCAGCCCGAGCATGGGTAAAGTTGACATTCATTGCAACAGATGATGTAATCTTCGACGTGATGGCATCATGGTGTCTGGAGTGGCATGCCCTAGACCTGGAAAAACTGGAAAAGATCACAACACAGCAATGGAAGAGGGAGACCAAGCTATGCATCGCGAAGTTGGTGGAGAGAAAACACCAGGAACAGGAAGCGGCCACACAGCAGAAGGCGGCTGAGACAACAGAAACAGTGCAGATGGAAGAAACCACAACCGCGCCTACCGAAGAGACCGAGGAAGGTCAGGAAATGTCCATGGAGTAGGAAATACAAGGGGAGGTGGAGACACAAGAATGCCCAGACCTTACAGCAAAATCGACCCAACTCAAGAGGTTGCACATTCTGGAGTAGACAACCGCACGCAAAAAGGTAAAGACAATGGAGACCTTGGGGGGAGACCTTCTTGACAATAGCGAACCAGTTCACGATGCCATTAACGATGCTCTGGAGGAGTTAATGATGGAGCAGACAACTGTGTTGGGGGCGCTCAGAGCGCAGTTGTAGGCATTACAAGTGCAACCCCCAAGAGTGATGACATCACACCTTAAGGAAGGTGCATCCGAAGCTGAGCAGATCTTGCACAGCTGCACAACGAACACTTTGGTGTTACCAGAAGGCGTCGTCTTAGCAAAATCTGAAGGTGACATGAGGGGATGGGTGTTGAGTTTGGCTGCCCTTCTTAGAGAAACCCTATACCGGCTCAGGATGGGGTAACTGCTAAGCTTCGCGCCAGGGAGGGTTGTGCTCTCCAAGTCTTGAGTGAGCAGAAGGTAAATTTAGAAACAGCTTAGCCTGCAGTGCGACAACCTAGTTGTACAACACCAAGGATTAGAAAAAGCACTAAAGGAGGCCTGTAGTAGCATTCTAGAGTTGGTCATGCTGGCGGCACTCTCCACCATGGAAAATATTCACCAACTGGAAGCTGGAGTCTGCAGGACCTGTTATCACAAAATCAGTACTGATGGCTGTAGATCAGGTAGACTCTGTGTAACTGTTTCAGACCAATATTTTAGCTAAGGATTAGCCTCCCTAGCCTGAGAGGGCTCTCTCAAGAAAGTTATTGATTTTGACTATTGATAAGAGGGCTAACTCTAGTAAAGTAAATTTAATAAAAAGGTTGGCTGGACAGACATTACAAATACTTCCATTGGGCTTATGGAGTTGATCAAATTCAATAAAATATAACACTGCTCATGCATAGAAGTCAGGGCAGCAATGTTTAAATACTCAAAACATCATCTCATAGGAACCTCAGTTACAAATACACACAGGAAGTCAGAGCAGCATAAGTGAATTATGAGTGATTGTGTATTCATACAACTGTAAAAACATTAAAGATAAAACAAAACCACATATCTTGAGAATTTGAAACACTGTAAGAATCTTGAGAAGATAAGCAGCAAATCATATTACCAAACTGAGTTTTTTTTTTACATAAGCCAAAGCAATACTCTGTTTCTCAAAAATATCCAACCCTCATTACATCAGAGTTTCATCTATATATAGAAAAACATTCTTAACTACTTTGAGCCTCCACCTCCAGCATGAGGGGAGCTCGATGACTGTCATTAAATATCTCTATCTATTTTAAACAGACTCATTAAACACACCAAATACTAAGCTGTAATTACAAAGAGTCCTAATCAAACTTAAATTCTAATTTTATGCTCCTCGTTACATGATTCCTTTTTAGATCTTCGACAGCTGTCTCCTTTAGTTTTGGCCGTGATAGCTAAGATAAGGATGCAAGGAACAAGATAAGCATTGGATGCTGAATGTGCTGATGGTTCATTAATCATAAGAACAAACCCCTGTTTTCTTGGCCCTTGTTTCCCACCATCCTTCGAAAGTTAAGCAATATGTTCCCAGCTCTTTAATACCCCAAAATTGATGAGCATCACCATATTCCCAGATTTGCTGGAAACCTTGTTGATTGAACAGGTGTACAAGCCCAAATCCTCGTATGCATCTTCAGCCAAACCCTAACCACTGGTAATAAAGTACCTTTATTAAAGCTATAGCTTAAGACAAAATATTTCACCTTTATGGAGAATGCACACTTATCATCATCTGAATGGCCCTGCTAGCCTTATGTGGTCTCCTTGATGTTCATTAAACATTTTCTTCAAAAATTTGCTGACTTCATCATTGAACTGTTTATTTTCTTCAAAAAACAACACCTACAGCAGTTTCGTAGCGCGCTACGAAACTGCTGTTTTTTCAAAAACACAGTCTTTAGCAAATGTCTCGATATTCTCTGTGATTTTAACAGCTCTGCCATCAGCTTCAAAACTCCTATTTTACCTTGGATTTATATAGTCGTGCTCACATGCTTTAAAAATAATGAACTTAAGCAAAACTAAACAAAACTTTGGAACAGCACCTGACTCAGAATCCTACAATTTCATTTGGCAGCTAATTTATTTACCTGTGCTTTCAATTTTGCAACCTCCTTTTCCATGGCTGCGATTTCAGCTACGGCCCTCTCCATCTCAGCCATTTCTCTTTCAGTTGCCTCCCACTGGTTCTTTGTAGACGCAGTGTTTCCGTCTTTTGCTTCCTTTGTTTTGGATTTTTTCTCCATTTTTCTTGCTTGTTTTCTTGTAAAAGGTTTTTTCTTTATTTTCTCTGCTTCCTCTGTTTTGGGCAGCGGTTTAATTACTTCTGTTCTGGGCATCTCTACAGCTACCCCTTCTTCATGCACCTTCTCGGCCTCTTTAATTTGTTTCCTTGTAACTGGCCTTCGTGGTTTAAACACAAACTCTTCACCAGGTTCATCAAACCTTAACCTCTTCGAAGCCTTTGATTTTTTAGTGCTCTCTGGTGATGATTGAGTTAAGTCAATGTGCATTAGCTCAACATGCACTGATTTAGCCTGTTCAAAATCAATAGCCTCAAGAAAATCATTTAAACTAGCCTTCGATATTGGACTTACTTCAACAGCTACTGATTTGCCCTTCTCCTTGCTTAATTGACTTCTTGTCCTCACTCCTGATACTTTTTCGGTCCCACTTGGTCTAGATGCATCCTTCTTATGCTTGACCTTCTCTTTTGACGATGGTTGAGCTGGCTCTTTGATAACCAATGGCTTCACTGATTTCTGCAATTTGACCTTGGTTTTCTTCTTATCTGTTATCTCCTTTTTAAGCTCAGCAAGAGTAGGTTCCTCAATAGACTCTTCTCTTTCCCTAACAGGCAATGGGGTGAGGCCTGTCTTACTCTGAAAACCAGCCATAAAAATAAAAGAATCCCAATCTCGACCAATTTTCTGCAGACTATCCAACACTAACAGTTTTACTAAACCATGATGAAACAGTGATGTCTCCCAATTATCCTTCTTCAACTGAATTTTATCACACATCTTGCTGAGGCTACGAAACAAGTAAAATGGGATATCTATAGATGCTTTGCCTGTAAAATGCAGCAACAGCTTAAAATGATAGGAGTAAACTTTAGTATATCTCCCTTCACATGTTAAATACTTTTGAATACATGTGAGGAGAAGTGCATAGTGTTCCTTTACATAATTCCTTGGCACAGCCTTTGTGAGATCTTCATTCACATAAGGTTCCTTCAGGAATTCCTTGCAAGGGTTCATATCAAATTTGAAGTTTTTAAACCACTCCTGCCCTCCTCTCGGAATTTCAGTCACCCTAGCAATAACCTCTGGAGATACTGGGAATTCTAACATAGACACTCTAGAACTTAAACCTGTAAAATTTAAGGCAAATGCTTTTGTTACCTCAGCATGTCCACCCTGCAGCTTCTCACAAAATATCCAGCAACCAGCATCCTGAAAAGCTCGTCTTACACCTTCATCTCTTAATGCAAGATCCAATCCCACAGGTTCTGTTCTTTGACATCTTCCATACCGATGCCCCTTTTTCTCCATTGCGCTTTGAAAACTTTCGCACAGAGAGACACCACCAGCTTCAACTCAAATGACAAATTCAAATTTTGGAATGCAGGCTCGCTTGCAATCGGGTTCTTTTAAGGAAGAAACTCGGGCTCCTTAGCAAGTTTAACAATCTTATCATACAAGCAGGTCAGTTCATGTATCATTAACAATCATCATGACACTACCATGCATTACAAGACCGTTTAAATGATTTTCATGTGCGTGGCTATGAACCTATTGGTGGAATGATGGCTCATAAGCTTGGAAAGGACGCCAACTGACAATAAACGGACGGACACACTGACTCATCCCTCCAGACATGACATTATAAGAATCAGTGCTGCAAAATTCTCGAATCCGCGATTTCGTAGCGCAGATAGTTATAAATTATCAAAATGTGCTACGAAATGGCTGGTTACTGACACGCTGCGAAAAAGCTAAAACATCATTGCGCTGCCAAATCAGCCAATAAAACTGCACTGCGAAAATGCGAAAAGGGCCGGTGACATAAGCAAGATAAGACAGGCCTTATACAATCATGATGGAGGATGACTAACGGTATTTGAAAACTATTTACATTAATAAATTTTTAAAACATAATCCCTAAGTAACGAACATAGGACAACAACTATTTGACACCTATTTTTTTAACAATAAATTTTTTTTTTTTTTTTTTGGGACAACATTTATGTACATATAACTGCATTTCTTGGTGATAACAGGACCCAGGAGGAGGATGCAAAGGTTCAATTGGAGTTGAACTATCACAGAGCTGTGACTCAAGGTGCATCCCTCTACACCCTCGGAAGTTAGAGAGTAGTGCCACCATGCCATTCAATCGGGGTTGAAAGAGATAGAGCACGCTGTACAGGACTACACGAGATTGTTGGACCATTCCCTCTCCATGCTCACTTCACTGCAGGAGGACCCAACACTACGGCAGTTAGAGACAGAAGCGCGGGAATTGCAGTAGGCCTATGACAATGTCCAGGGGACCATGCAAATGGTCACCCTTACTCAACGATTGGCCAAAATGAGGGAGGCCGAAGCTCTGAAAGAACATGTGGACATTGCATGCCAGAAAGAAGCAGGGCTTAAAGCACACATCCAGCCTTGGCTTGAGGAACCGTTCATGGTCACCACCATGATCGAGGAGAAGCTGGCCCAGATGCAAGATACATATGCACAAAGGCAAGAGGGTGCCACTGACAACGATGCATTAAAGAGTCGTGCACAATGGATACAGCGGACAGTGGACGAATGTGTGGCAGACGTTTGCGAAGCACAGGAGTTGCTGGATGGACTCCAAGCAAAGATCACCACACCAGCCAAGTGACTTGGGACAAGTCACGATGATTGTGTTGGGGACTTGGTGGGTAGCGGATCCCCCCATAGTGGATTTTTGGGCTTGTAGACCGAATTTTGGTCAAACGTAATGTAATACCCCGCGAAATGCGGGTGCAAAGTGTAAGAGTCTAGGGTTGTCTGCCCTAAAATATTGTAATTTAATATAGAATGTGTCGGCCTTACCATGGTATGCGGACCATGGGAATGTATAAATAGAGCAAGGCTCTAAGTATAGAAGTCAGTTTTTGTTAGGATTTATCTTAAGTGATATGGGATTTTGAATACGATATTCGCTCTGAGTCTGTAAGTCTGAGTCTTGGGTTGTAGGAGTAGGAAGAGGCTCTACAACTGTGTGCATAGAGGCCTGGTAGAGTCTGCAACTGTGTGTGTGGATCCCTGCAGTTGAGTGTGTAGGGTGGAGTTGGGATTGTAACGAAACAGAATTTTAATAAAAGCTAACATGATTCTGAAATACTGTGCATCTATTCGTAGATCTGTATGTTTATGCTTCTGTTATATGTTTATGCGTCTCCTTACAGTTTATGATTGCGCGCACTGTTTATGAATGTTGAATGATTGATAAGAATATTGGGCCCACAAAATTAAGCTAAGATCTATAATAATAACAAAGTAAAGATAAAGGATCTAGAACACACCTCTTCATGCTCTTTACAGAGCTACGTGAAGGTTAGACAGCTACGCGGAGTAGTACAAGTGCTCGGGATCGGTTCACAAACTTCCTTGCCTTCATCAAGACATCCTTAGGGTGCAGAAACCTGGTTCCAACACCCTCCCATACTACCTCGAGTGAGACCTCAGTCTGCGCACCGCGGACTATTGCTGAAAGGGCCGGTAGTTTCGGGATTTGTTTGGCTAAATCCCTTCTAAACCTGGGTCAGGCCCCAACAAGCCAACGTCCACTTCCTTCCTTTCCATGTTCTCTAGTGTGCATTCTATATGTGTTAGCACCATCATCCATCATTAATACGTAAGCTCGACAGTTATTCTCATCATGTCCCACCGATTTACAGAACTTGCAATATAAATTCTTTGGAGTCTGCACATAGTTTTGCAATAAATAACAATATTATGTGTGATGTTCACCTCTAGTTCTGCATATCTCTCACCATAAGCTAGATTTGGCATTCAAAGGGTTCATAGCTCCACTAGCCATGTAATTTCTGAAGATAAGGCATTTATCTTTAGAGTGGCCTTCTGATTTGCACTTTTTACGACACACTTATTCACAAACTTCCTTACTTTTCTTCATATCTTGTAACTACAGAGTCAAATTTTCTAGTTGACTCTGAATCTTCTGCATACATGCATTGGTATCTCATATTGGTGAATCTTCTAATTTCATTGCCAATTCTAAAGCTTCAGCTTGTATTTCTATCCTTTGTTGTGTCAAAGGAATCTGATATGTGGCAACAGCGCGGCTATGAACCATTCCTTATGTTGTTGCGGAGCTATGTTGAAGCTCACGTGATCCAATAATACCTTGAATCTCTGGTCAAATTCCCAAACACACTCAGCAAGCCTTTGTTTGATCTCCTTTAACTCTATGATACACTACGACTCAAATTTCGACTTCTTAAATTTTTTTACCAACGTTTTTTTTGTATCTATGAATGATCTGATCTGATTGCTCGAATACTTCATGTACCATGTCAACGCTCGATCTCGAAATGTTGTGATGAGTTGTGCCTTCTTTATATCTTCATCATGGACCTATTTTTTGTCCATACTACTTTGCATAAAAACCAGAATTGTTGAGTGTGGAACTTGATTATCGTCGCATTTGACCCCAATTCGTAATGGGGCAGCAACATCGCCCGTAAAATATTTGCTGCATTTTCGTAGTCAAATTGCGAATTGGGGTTGAATGTAAAATAGATGTAAAATTGCCTTGTAAAATGTTGTAATTTCGTCGTCAATCTGGGCCATTCTTTAGGCAAAGATCTGACGGTAGAAGTTATGTTTAATTTTGGTTTTTTGTGCTAGAAGGTAGCCCCTCGCTATATATTAGGGAAATGTATTGTGTCTATGTAGATCTATATTCTAAGTGAGGAAGAGAGAGGAGATTGAGAGCAAAGAGAGAATTATAGCAGATCTGTTGTGGGTTGTATCTCTTCAGTTTGTTGCATAATATAAAAGGAAGGACTGGTTTTTTCTCCGTGGACGTAACCCAAACTGGGTGAACCATGTATATCTATGTCTCTCTTGTTTTATGTGTTTTCTGTGTTTATGTTTCTGCAATATTTTATGTGTTCCATTACTCTGTAATATATAATTTTCTAACAAGAATTTCTCTAGATCCTCTAATCTTGTTCCTTTAAACACAGGTAGCTTAATATCATCAGTGATATTCCTTCTCGAGGGGTAAGGGGGAGGGGGGGTGTGAGGTGGATTCATAAGGAGAGGGGGATGGAGGTTAGGGGGTTAGGGGAACAAGGAAAACCAAAATCACCCTGATTACTGCTTGATTACGGCTTCGAAAAATGTCCAAGACGAAAGGGTGAATACTGCATAGTTACTTCGGGGTTTCCAAGGACGTTTTCTTCACTTTAAAATTCACTCATCAGAGGGCTATAGTCATTTTCTATGAAAGTATTTTGATCTTGGACACGAGATCTATTTTTAGTGTATATTCTATATCTTTTCCCACTTTTCATTGTTCTAGTCTCTTCTTAAGATCTTCTTCCAAACATAAGTAATCTAATAATCTGACTGCATACGTAGAACTCCCTTTTCACATAAAAGCATCTTAATCCAGATTTTTAAATATCTTAAGTACTTACCTCACAGTCCTTTGAAAAAATTCTATTTTTCTTCGTTGTAGGACACATCCGAGTCTACTACAAACTTAGTAATGAATCCTCCCAATATGCTATCAATCCATAAGTCAAAAGCTCTTGAGATCCTATTATTGGTGTTCTTGAGTCACTGTCTCAATTCAAGAGTCCACTCCTTAGGTTTTTCTCCTTTAAAACAGTTTTTGCTCTCATTCAACCTTGATATCCACTCGTACAAATCAACATGAAATGAAGTAAAGAATATTTTGTATTGATCTTCAAAAATATACTTATCCAACCACCTTTCAGCTGACAGACGAGGGTTTCCATTCTCCTAATTTGCAAATTATTTTTCATTTTATTCTACTCACCCTTGGATTTCCTTCTTCAACTGATTCCACATAAACATATCCCTCAAATAGATCTTGGTCCTGGCAATGGAACCATTTGTTGGCTTAGGTTGGGTTGACCCAAGTTCATAGTTTACTGCGCAGCAGCAAAACCCTCAATCACTGGCCCTCTCGACAACGACCTGCAAGCAGATCGTAATCTCACCCGAAGTAATTATGGGAGGATGCAAAACCAAGTTTCTACAACCTTGAGGCATGATGTGATGTGGTATTTTTATGTTCTTTTATCCTTAACATACACAAATTACTTCAGAGGGTTGGATAATCTACTAAACCAATTAACAACCATAAACAATACTACGCAGAAGTAAAATATAACCAAAATATTGAACAGAAAGAAAAATATACATAATAATAATACACAAGTTATGCCCATCAAAATTGTACTTCTTATATTAATTATTTGAACAAGGTACAAATCCTTGACCTGCACACCCAGCTGCAGGTGTCTATGCACTCAGCTGCAGACTTTAGGCCTCCGAACACTCAGTTACGGAGCCTTTTCTTCAAGCACAAAATAGATTACAAAGATATTCTCTTTATGCTCCTATCATTATGCTCCTATCATTGTTATTCATTCATTTTTTCATTACTTTGACTTACATCTTTTCTCTTACATATGCTAATTACATGAACTGGTATTATCAAAATACCATAGTCCAGGTACCATGGTTCTTGATGAGCCTCATCATTAGGTAATTATATGGGCCTTAATTCACCTCCTCGCTTAGTCAAACCAACTATTCTCACAACTTATTGCATAATTTTGATTATATTTTGTTTATGAGATGAGTTAGAGTTGGATATTTTTCTTTGTGGTCTAATGTGCATTTAATGCAGGATTAAAGGGTAAAAGCAAGGAATTTTGGCAAAGATCTTGGTCAAAACTCGAATGGGACAAGGGAGAGGAATTATAGGAGGTAAATCCTCCTCATTTACTACCCCCCCATTTGAATATTCCTCCATCAGCTTGGAGTGCAAATAGTCAAATCATGAGGACTAGAAGGCAGCCGAGCAAGTGAAAGTCAAAGCACCAGTTTATCTCAAGTTTGGGATCCGAGCCTCACTAATTTTAAGGAAGCAGTTGGAGACTTCAGATATATAAGTAGAGAGGCCTAGGACCTCAGTAGGATTTGGATTTTTTATTGTAAAACTCTACTCTACTTTGGAGCTGCAAGACTTGTGACAACTTTTGATGTAATCCATGGTTTTGATAATAAGAATGATTTTTTTTTTGAGCCAGCACTGATTTAACTCAAAGGGTTGAAGCTCTTGGGTTAGGGCCCAACCCTAGCAGCCAAGGCTCCTCTTTAGTGTACATGTATGCTAGCATAGATTCATGGTTTAATTTTCATTTGCTTAAGTAGCTGCATTTCCATTACAACAATGTAGAGTAGATTGGTTGTGTTTTAGCTTGCTTCCATTTGTGCCTTCTTTCAATTATCAAGTTAGAAAGGAGAAAAAGATCACCATAGGTTTGTCAATAGGTGTCTCGACCTCACCTCCTCTCTCTGGGACCATGACTTGAGGAAGAGGTCCTTCAACGACCACAAAAAACACAGATTTCTAGTTCTTGCATGATCCAAAATGGATCCAAAACCCTCTCTAAGTCTTCAAAATCTACTTAAAATCATTTAAAAGATCAAAACCATCACATGGGATGAACCCTTAGAACCATCGAAAAATACTATTGGTAGTCAAAAATACAAAGAAAATAGTGAAAACAGAGTATTGGAGGCCTGAACAGTGAATGCACAGGAGCCATCGAATCTGGCCGATCAACGGTCTAGATCCGATCAGCGAATCACAATCAGCGGTGGCAATCGGCAGATATTGGCAAAAACCATATGTATGTTGCGATAACCATACGGCGGGGTCAGCGAGGGCAATCGATCAAGCGCGTAGATCGACGGCCCACGTTGCATCGCCATATCACATCGGCAGATTTCAGTAGAAGCACTTACCATGACGTGGTGCCCATGCGACATGTGACTGCGACAAGTTGCACCGCAAAGTTGCATCAGAGCCATACAGAAGGGCCGACATATATGTATATATATACGCAACACCCAGACCCCATAGCATTATAAACAATATTCGATATAATTTGAGTTCCGGGAAATGCCAATTACCTTTATATTTACGTATTTTGTTTATTAAACAAAATAAAAAGGATAAAGCGTCGATGCGATAAACCAGACGTCAAAGGGTTCCTTAAGGCTATTGTATGTCATTTCAAGTTTGCCCAAGGCCATTTTTACGGGATTTTAGTGTTTTGACATATTTTTAAAATACGAAGGGAAACCTTGGAACAGGGCCATTTGCGACACGCGATAACGACTCACACGCGGACCCGATAGGAGAATAGACTCGATTTGAGGACATTTGAAGTCCAGATGAACAGTGTTTTTGGCAGATTTTCATAGTTTGAGTGCACTTCTCTATGTTAACAGAAAGCGGTCGTTTCAAGGATTTCAAAGGCCCGAAGCACTCCTCCATTGCAGAACAAGTGGCCACCTCCCCTAAAGGCGTTATGCCATGCTTGCTAACACTTAGCAGAGGGATTCGAGTGGACAGAGACTGGGAGATAGAAAGCCGGGAAGAGGAAGTGAACAGATAGCACAGATTGGCTTTAAAGCCACAGAAGAAAGAAGCAAAGACAGGCAATATTGAAGGCAATGTTGAGATAGAGAAAAGATAGAGACAGAGAGTGATTGAGAGAGTCTGTGTACTCAGAGAGGCTTGAGAGGTTCAAGAAAATTCTTGTTGTTGTATCTGTTGTGTGTTGAGTCTCAAATTAAGCTCATACTATTGTGAAACTATGTTTGAAGACATAATAGAGAGGTCACCACTAAAGGTTGGACCAGGAGATGTAGCCCAGGAGTATTGGGTGAACTCCTTATTAAATTTGTTGTGTTTATGTGTGTTGTCTATTATGCTTCTTTACTACTTCATTGTCTGCGTATTTTTCAATATTATCGATCCATTGCATAAAATAACATAGGCAAATCCATGCACATGAGTCTGTAATACCGTAATAATTGTCTTAGATCTCATTTCAGATCAAGTGGTATCAAAGCTTTAGGTTGCTAAGGGTAGACAAGCTTCTGCTCGATTATTGAATGCTAACTAGATCAAAGCTCAAATTAGGAGAAGGAGAATTGGTTGAGGCTAACCCAGAAATTGGTAGAGTCTATCCTAGGAGGAAAATGGCAGAAGAAATTCCCTTAGAATCAGACTCTCAGTTCATGGATAGTTTCATGACCATGAGAACCATGGTATAAGAGATGTATCGAGAATTTAAGAAAGGTAGAGGTGAAGATACTTCAAGCTCCAAACAAGACAAAGGAATAGAAGAACCTCTTCTAGATGGCCATTCTGAATGCAAAGAGAAAGGAAAAGGGCCTCCTTTATCCACACCTCCTTCTAGCCCTGAAAATAAAAAGAAGAAAACAACTTTGATTAAGTTAGATGTAAAATTTGATTTTCCAATATATGATGGAGAATTAAATGCAGAAAAGCTAGATAACTGGATTAGATGGATTGATGTGTATTGCAAGGTGTAGAATATTGATTCAAACAGGAGTAAAATTTAGCTGGCCATCCTATGCCTTGTAGGAACTACCTTAGTATGGTGGGAAGGTAGGACACAAGCTTATTTGAAGGGTAAAAATTTTTCTGTCTAGAGTGAATTTCTTTCTGCCATTAAAAAACAATTCTATCCACTAGCTTATATGCAGCAAGCAATGATGAGTTGGAAAACTCTTCGCTGATTAAAGGGGAAAAGTGTACAAAGCTACACCCAAGAATTTAGAAAAAGATCTTTAATTCTAGGCATTTCTTTAGACTCACCTGAAACTTTGTTGAAGTATATAGGTGGTCTGCATTGCTATTTGAGGCACACCATTCTCATGTTTAACCCTACTAGCATAGATGAGGTATCTGTTCAGGATACACATCTAGAGGCTAGAGGAAAGAATGTGAACCCAAAGATTGGGGGATCATCAAAACCCACTGCAAGCAAGAAAAAGGAAAAGAGGAAGCAGAAACGGAAAGAGAGGAAGGAAAACATTGTACAGAAAGCCTAACCTTCATGCATTCACTGCAAGAAGGATGGACATGATGATGAACATTGCTGGTCTTTGCATCCGGAGCTAAAACCCAAGAAGTTTGATGGCAAGAAGAAGAATGTTGTTGCTACTATACAGAAGGATTTGGGGTCAGACTCAGGTGATGAAACAACAATCACAACTACAGGTATAAAAGGTAAAAATTCTGAAAAATTTACTAGTAATTCTGCACAAACTATTGATAATGAAGAAAATGAGAGGAAAATACATGAGCTTTTTCATATTATAGTTATTTCCAAGCATCAAAAGATTGATACTTTATTTGATATTGGCTCACAAGTAAACTTGATTTCTGAAGCAATTATAAATAAGTTGGGATTACTTACCACACCTCACAAGAAACCATATCCATTAAGTTGGGTATGTGATAAAGCAAAGCTACAAGTGACTAGACAATGTAAAATTAGGTTTTCTTTTATGTCAGCATTTGTAGATGAGGTTGAGTTAGATATCGTTCCCTTGGATATATGTGGAATTGTTTTAGGAAGTCCTTACTTGTATGATAGAAAATCCATTTTCTATAGAACTGAAAATAAGTATCAGCTCACCAAAAAAGGAATAGAATATATTGTAAGAGCTCATAAACTCAAAAATAATTACACTCTCATAAACTCAAGGCAGATGAAAAGAATTGTAAATTCATGCAAGAAATTTTTACTAATGGTTGTAAAGGAAAAGAACCTTGATAAAACCAATATATTTGAAGGTTGTGATGCTAAACAGAAATCTGATTTAGAAAGAGTTGTTTTAGAATATGATATTCTATTTCAAGAACCTAAAGGTCTGCCACCCAAAAGGGAAATTGTACATGATATTCATTTGCAGCAAGATGCTCCATTGCCTAACATCGGAATGTACAGGTTATCTGCTTTAGAGAATGCAGAGATCAAGAAGCAGGTATAGGAACTACTCGAGAAAGGGTTCATAAGACCAAGCACATCACCATGCATATCTCTGATCGTGTTGGTGAGAAAGAAAGATGGTTCGTGGAGGATGTGCATTGATTATAGAGTGATGAATAAAATAATGATCAAGAATCATTATCCGCTTCCTCACATTGATGATCTATTGGATCAGTTGAAAGAAGCTTTTTACTTTTCCAAGTTGGACTTTCATAATGGTTACCATCAAGTCAGAGTAGCAGAGCAAGATGCATGGAAGATTGCTTTCAAAACAAAACAAGGGTTGTATGAATGGCCAGTTATGCCTTTTGGCTTAACTAATGCTCCTACCACTGTCATGAGAGTTATGAATGATGTACTTAAGCCTTTTATTAATGATTTTGTAATTGTATATCTAGATGACATTCTTATTAAAACCTGGGAAGAACATTTGAAGCATGTAAAGCAGACTCTAAATGTTTTGAAAAAATAAAATCTCTATGTTAAATTATTAAAATGTGAATTTGGCAAAACAGCCTTGAATAATTTGGGTCATATTGTAGGGGGTGGTGAGTTGAAGATAGATCCCTCTAAGGTTGAAGTCATTGTAAACTGGCCTAAACCCAAATCGGCTATAGAAGTTAGAAGCTTTCTAGGAGAAACACAGTATTGGAGAAAGTTTATTGCTAATTTTTCCTTAATTGCAACTCCCTTACATGCTTTGACAGGATTGAACAAGGTGTTTCAGTGGGGAGGCAAACAGCAAAAATCCTTCAACACCTTGAAAGAAAAGATTAGTACAGTACCAATACTAGCATTGTCAGATCTTCGAAGACCATTTGAGATCGAAACAGATGCCAGTGACTATGCCTTGGGAGTAGTGTTGATGAAACATGGTAAACCCATATGCTACCATTCTGAGACATTTAATTATGCAGTAGTTAATTATCACACATATGATAAAGAATTGTATGAATTATTACAGAGTGTGAAAAAGTGGAAACATTACATAATGGGAAAAGAAATAGTTATACACACTGATCATCAGCCACTTCAATATTTTCACTCACAAACTAAATTGCAGCAATCAAGACACTATAGGTGGATGGGTTTCCTACAACAGTTTCATCTAGTCATCAGATATAAGAAAGACATAAACAATAAAGTTGCATATATGTTGTCCAGACAAATCATAAATGTATCTACGATACTTAAGCATAATTCAGTATTGCATGAAAGCTACATTGAACAATATGCTCAAGATGTAGATTTTAAAGATATATATGCAACTTTAATTCATGGCAAACAAGTATAAGAATTGGATTATCACGTTAAGTACCAACTCTTGTAACATTTGGGAAAGTTATGCATTCCACAAACTAAAAGAGTTAACATAATCTAAGAAGCACATACTTCTCTAATATCATGTCATTTTGGTGTAAGTAAAATAGTTGCACAGCTGCAAAGATTTTGCTAATGGCCAAAAATGCATGAAACAATTTCTAGATATGTTAAAGGGTGTACCATGTGTGCTAAAAGCAAGCCCAACAATAGAAAACTAGGCTTGTACACTCCACTACCAGTTCCTTCTCATCCTTGGGCAAGTGTTTCCATGGAGTTTGTTGGGGGATTGCCAAAATCTAGAAAATGTCATGACTATTTATATGTTATTATGGATAGGTTCAGCAAAATGTTTATTGTAATACCTTGTGATAAGCAGATTACAGCTAAACAAACAGCGAAGTTGTTCTTTCAGCATGTCTGGGTGCATTTTGGGTTACCCACTTCCATAGTATCTAATCGAGATTCCTGATTTGTTGGGAAGTTTTGGTCAAGTCTGTAGGAATTGATGGACACCAAACTAAAGAAAATCATAGCCTTTCATCCACAAACAGATGGCCAAACAGAGGTGGTCAACAGGATAGTGATCCAGTTGATCAGTGGTTATTGCAACAAGCATCCCAAGCTTTGGGATGAACATTTATGTTATGTGCAACATGCTTACAACCATGTCAAGCATTCTTCTACACAAAGATCTCCTTTTGAGACTTGTTTTGGTTTTATACCAAGGTCTCCCTTGGATTTTGTCTTTGAAAAAGACATAGCAGTTGATGGACACAGTGATGTCGACAAAGCAACCAGGTTCATTTAAAAGATCCAAGAAATTCACCAGGTAGTGCAAGAACATTTGGAAAAGAGCCAAGCCAAGTACAAGGCAAGGCATGATAAGCATCGGATGGAGTATAGCTTCCAAGTTGGTGATCAAGTCTGGTTGTATATCAACGAAGACAGGATGCAAGGTGAAGGAAAAACACTGAAGCCAATAAGATATGGGCCTTTCAACATACTTGATAAAATTGGTGAGAACGCTTTCCGCCTTGACTTGCCAGCGTACATGCACATCTATTCAGTGGTAAATGCAGAAAATTTAAGACTGTTTGAACCTTCATTAATTGAGGATCCCGAAGAGCAAAGTCAATTGCCTTCCATTGATGATCTGTTGCCTGAATATCTCAATGAGTTGCAGGAGGATACAGTTCTGGACAGGAAGGTGAGGACTACACGCAGAGGGGATGTTGAGTACCTAGAATTGAGCTCAAAGGTTCAAAACCAAGCAGTGCAAAATGGATATAGATTGGGCAAGTGAGGAAGTTGTATCCTCACTTGAGCGATGCTTGAAAGCCAACTTTTGGTGGTCCAAAATCCTTTCAGTGGGAAGGCATGATGGCTCCAGAACCCTCTCTAAGTCTTTGAAATCTACTTAAAATCATTTAAAAGATCAAAACTATCACATGGGATGAACCCTTAGAACCATCGGAAAACACTATCGGTAGCCAAAAATACAAAGAAAACAGTGAAAACAGAGTATCGAAGGCCTAAACAGTGAATGCACAGGAGTCGTTGGATCTGGCCGATCAACGATCCAGATCCAATCGGCAAATCACAATAAGTGGTGGCAATCGACAGATATTGGCAGAAACCATATGTATGTTGTGATAGCGATATAGCGGGGTCAACGAGGACTGTCGATCAAGCACGCAGATCGACGACCCACGTTGCACCGCCATATCGCATCGGCAGATTTCAATAGAAGCACTTACCACGACCTGGGGCCCATGTGACATGTGACTGCGACAAGTCGCATCACAAAGTTACATCGGAGCCATATAGAAGAGCAGACATATATGTATATATATACACAACAATCGGACTCGATAGCATTATAAAAAATATTCGATATAATTTGAGTTCCGGGAAACACCAATTTCCTTTGTATTTGCATAGTTTATTAAACAAAATACAAAGGATAAAGTGTCGATACGATAAACCGGACCCGAAAGGGTTCCTTAAGGCTATTGTATGTCATTTCAAGTCTGCCCAAGGCCAATTTTATGGGATTTTAGTGTTTTAACGTATTTTTAAAATACGAAGGGAAACCTTGGAACAGGGCCATTTACGACATGCGATAGTGACTCACAGGCAGACCCGATAGGAGAATAGACTAGATTTGAGGACATTTGAAGTCCATATGAATAGTGTTTTTGGCGGATTTTCATAGTTTGAATGCACTTCTCTGTGTTAATAGAAAGTGGCCATTTCAGGGATTTCAAAGGCCCGAAGCACTCCTCCGTTGCGGAACAGGTGGCCACCTCCCCTAAAGGCATCATGCCATGCTTGTTAACGCTTAGCAGAGGGATTCGAGCAAATAAAGGCCAAGAGACAGAAAGATAGGAAGAGGAAGTGAACAAACAGTGCAGATTGGCTTTAAAGCCACAGAATACAAAAACAAAGACAGGCAGTATTGAAGGCAGTGTCGAGACAGAGGAAATACAGAGACAGAGAGTGATTGAGAGAGTCTGTGTACTCAGAGAGGCTTGAGAGGTTCAAGAAAACTCTTGCTATTGTATCTGTTGTGTGTTGAGTCTCAAATTGAGCTCATACTGTTGTGAAACTCTATTTGAAAACATAAGAGAGAGGTCACCAATGAAGGTTGGACCAAGAGTTGTAGCCCAGGAGTATTGGGTGAACTCCTTATTAAATTTGTTGTGTTTATGTGTGTTGTCTATTATGCTTTTTTACTGCTTCATTGTCTATGTATTTCACAATCTTATCGATCCATTGCATAAAATAATATAGGCAAATCCATGAACATGAGTCTGTAATACCTTAATAATTGTCTTAGATCTCATTTCAGATCATTGCATGAGCATTGGAGTTTGTTGTCTTGATTCAGTACTTGGTTCATTTCATTGTCATCTTTTTCCATCACTCTCTTTCTGTAATAAGATCTCACTCATATTCTCATTTCCTTCAGCACTTTCTTCATGCATGATATGGGCAACTGATTCATGCTTTTCTAGTTTATGAGAATGTATCTTATTTCATAGTTCTTGGAAGACACACACATTTTAAGCATTGCAGGTACTTCAAGAGGAGGTCTAGACTTCATCACCAGCATCCCTCTTTCACCTCATCCACCTCAACCATCTCTTGGTCCACCCTGACCCTCACTATTTTTTTTGTCCTTTTTCATCGAAATTTCCCTAGACACATTGAAATGCTTAAGTGGAAGCTAATAAATCACATATTAATTAGATTATACCCATGGATTTCCTTACTGTCTGATCCACGACAAACCTAACCAATCACCATCAACCGCATGTCGCATAGCTGATGTATTCATTTCAACATCTGACTTTAGGCACTCCAAATCTCCACCGTCAATCTGTCTCACTTGATCCAATGGATATCATGTCACCCACTCGCCAACTAGCTTAGTCGATCTCCACTGTCGATCTATCTTGCTTAATCCAACGGTTATCGCGTTACCCGCTCACCAATTAGCTTGGCCCATCTCCACCATTGATCTGTCTTGCTTGATCCAACAGCTATCGCATTACCCGCTTGCCAACTAGCTTGGTCGATCTCCACCGTTCATCAATCCTGCATGATCCAACAGCTAACACGCAATCTCGCGTGAATTCTTGCACAACCGATATCTGATCGAGAGCAAAAAATTGGTTTTCCCGTGCTACGTTTCACCCACTTAGGCTAATCGCGTGAAATTTAGGAGTACCACTTGCAGCTCTTAGTGTGCACGAGATAATTCTCACCTATGAAGACTGCTCCATCATTCTGCATGTTTTCCACCCTTCTGTCGACACGTGACTTGATGTGATCCATCCATCTATTAACTTAATCTCCTGTGATAATATCTATGTCACTCATCTTCCGTTAATCCTATTTGTTGATCCAATTGATCCAACGGTTCCTATGCACTGCTGCTTCATTACTTCTTCCTTTCACTGATTTCGATCTTCGATTTCTCTTCCGCTTGACTCCTTCATGAACTTTGTTCTGCGTATTATTTAAACGCTGCCACTCCTAAGCTTTGATTTGGTTATTCAATCAGACTCCAACGTTGTTCAATCATCGTAATACTTCTCTGAGCACTATCCTATCTCTCGGATTCTTTTTGAATTCCCTGCACACTTATGTTATGCAGAGTTACTCTAATCCACACACAGTTCATAATTCAATTACTCAATACACACCACACAAAATCAGAAATCGCACTTCTATATTAATAAATAAATATTTGCACAATGAGTTCGGTCTCGGCTTGATCTTCTATATTAGTGACCTTTCCTTTCACAAAAGGCCTCCTAGGACCCTTCCACACCATCCAAACACTCTGTAGACCTTCTAGCCATCCTCAACCACCTTCCATCCACCTGTCACATCCACAAGAACAATTAAATTGCATGCTTGATTGTACCAAAAAAACCAAAAAAGTGAAAATAGATTTATTTTAGTTTCCTTGCTTACACATTAGTATGGTTTGATGCTCTTTACTTCTGTAACTTAGATAGCAGCATTAGGTTAGTGTTGATTTAGAAATTTTGCTTAGCATAGCTATTTAAATGGTTAATTAAGATATGGTGTGATTTAGCATTACATGTTGTTTTCTTCATTACTACAATAGAGTAGCTCTCTTAGAATAGATTTGCTCTTCTTCCATCAAAGAATCAAGATTCTTCTAACTCTATAGAAGTTTGGCTTGGAACCCCTAGGGTCTCTCGCCAGATGAACAGTGACAACAGGCAGGACCTTCACTTTTACATGTGCATATAGCACTATCACCTCTAACATTGTACGAACCCCGGGTTGATTAGTAAAGTTGGTAGCCCAAGAGCTACAACATCCTTGCTGCAATACAGGTGCTCATCAATTCTCCTAAAAGCAATCAATTATTTCCCCAAACCCATTACAAAAAGTAGGGACCTCGACCCACTCTGAAGCCCCTAAAACATCATGCCTTACATAGTTCTACGATACCACGCACTCCACCTCCCCAAAATGCGGAGTTTTGACCAAAACTTGGGCCAATTTGGGTTGTGCCCAACAATTATTTTTTAGGATATATTCAAAATATAAGTTTGCATTGAAAGAGCAGTATAAAATTGTAGGGGGGGTTGTTAGCTGTGTGGGGCCTGACCCAGGTTCAGTGTTAGTTAGCCAAACAAATACCTACACTACTGACCCTTTCGGCATCATCCCGCGGAGCGCTAACTAAAGTCTCACCTAAAGCAGTATGGGGGGATGCTAGAACCAAGTTTTTGCACCCTGAGATGGTCATGATGTCGGTTTATACCCTCTGTTCCTACTCTCATGCAGGTCACTAAGATTTAGGGCTCTATTAGTCTAGCCCTTTATTCTGGCCTTCAGTACCTCCGTAAGGTGTATGATTGACCTTCGCACAGCCTTAACCCGTGACCCAGGTACTTTCGCACTGCTATGACAGCATATTGTATAGGTTCCCAAGTTATCTTAAGTGTTTTCCTTATCTTACTAAACAATCATAGTTAGCACCATGTAAATTGATATTCTTACTTGCGTTCAATTAACCAATATCATCACATATATTAGCGCATCACATAATCATTGTAAATTAAACCTGAAACACCATATAACCAGATGCAGAAACAGGAAATAAATACATAGAATTTGCAGAATACTTCTATTTATTGATATCTTCAGTTTAATACAGACTCTATCTGCCCTACGCACAAAGCTACAGAGGTCCACGCACTCAATTGCAGACTTCCACCCTAGGCCTCTACGCACTTAGTTACAGAGCCTCTACCTATGCTAAGACCTAAAACACTTATACTTCTCTACCAAGACTCTTCACTTCATTCTTCCTTAAAGACTTAAGACTTCCTAGAGCTTACTTACTTAGCTCCTTTTTATTATAGCTGACTTTACACTTTACAAAGTAAGTGCAAATAACCCTTTATTACTCATGACACCTTCACGCTCTGCGACCAAAAAATGTGGAGACTTTAAAACTTTATTACAAAACTGACCCAAAACATGGCCTTTTAGCCCCAAAACTGTCCTTGGGAGATCCTGTTCCCAACAGGCCCCAACACAAACATGGTGACTAGCCCTCGAGTCACTCTATGGGTGTGTAGATCTTGGTACGAAGACCTCCCATCTCGACCTGCAGGACCACAACCTTCGCAGTGCACTATGCAGCCGCCTGCTTTGCTTCTTCAACCAACTGCTCAATCGTTGATCCTAAACTGTTGGCTTGGAGCTTCTACTAAGTTGCTTGCATATTCACAAGCTTTCCTTCAATAGAGGTTGTAACCGTGTAAGCCTCATCCAACCAAGGCTTCAATCACACCTTCAGCACTACCTCCTTGTGTTGCGTTGCATCTACCTATTCTTTCAACTGCTTGGCCACCTGAAGCTTTACCAGTCATTGCGTGAGAGTGACTATTCATGATGTACCTTTTACTTCATCATAGCATTGTTGCAGTTCTCGCGCTTCTGTCTCTAGCCATTGTACAATAGGGTCCTCTTGTAGGCTTGTCAATACCTTGAACGACTGTTCAAAAAGTTGTGTGCAGTCTGCTACTGCATTGTCTACCACCACTATCACCTTTGTGATAGCAGTTGCATGTTGCTCCTTGACTTCTGGCAGAGTTGAAGGCTCACCCTTCAATTGTAGATCTACAATCTGTAGGTTCAGCTCCAGCTGAATCCTAGCCATCTCTGTGTGAGTGTCACGCACCCCTGTAGCAAGCTTGCGAACGCACACCTCGACCGGTTCTTCCTCAGGAATGGCCAACTCCAAGATTATTCAGCATGCCTCCTCCACGACCTCAACTATACACTTGTTGCGGTTGGTTACCTCGGTCATGGTGGCGATGGCAGAGTCTCGCTATAGGGCCATATGTTCATTATTAATCCTCTACTCATTGATCACCTATAAAGCGCAGTGTTCGTGAGCTCTCAGCTCCGCGATCTTTCCATCTAGCAATAGGTGGAGTGCCTTGCCGGGGGGCGCTGCCAAGTTCAACCCCACTCCCTTGAGGGTGCTGAAAGTGGGCCTGTCAGCTTCATTCTCTACAGTCAGTGCTCCATCTAGCAGCACTATCACACTATAGACCTTCGCACGCAGTATCTCGGCAACTTCTAAGTGCCAATAGCGAGGCTGGTGGACACCGTTCCAGCCTATAATGTGCGGGTCTGTAGCTCCTGCAGACCTGTATAGATGGCCCCCAATAGTAGTTGTTGTTGCTGCTCAAACTGTTGTAGGGCCTTCGCGGTGACATCCCACACCATATCTCCAATGTCATGCAAATCACCCTCTGTGAGGGTGATTGGGTCCAGTGACTTGATGAGATTCAACATCTCCTGCGGGTTTGCGTCGTGATGCTATGTCTGCTCGTCTATTTCTTCCTCTGTCTCGGGCGAAGGTGACCTCGTGCCTTTGTCATAGCCACGCTATGTCCCACCTGTCTGCTTTTATGTCTGTTGTTCGACATTGCACTCCACCTAGGCCTTATCAGTGGCCTCCTTCTTCCACTTTACAACGAGCTATGCCATCTTGGGCTTGGCCTCCTCCTTTTTGCACTGCGCGGCGAACTTGCTCACCCCCACCTCCAAGTTTGATGTAGTGTGCCACTCTGCTAGCCAATGATCAAGGACTGCATCAAATGCATCATTCGTTTTCAAGTAAGCCAAGTCATACCATGTCTGTGCAGGGTCCTTCCACGCCCTGATCAACACATGGTGAAAGTCTGCCTTGAAGTCTGCATACCCCTGTAGGTTGGCAAACATAGTAGGTCACAACCGCGATTTGTGATTGATGGCCATGCGGATGTTCATATCCATCAAGATACATAAGATATTGCTATCTTTGATGTGTTGATCATCCTTGGTCGCCCACAGTACAGCGTACTTCGTTGTTTATGGTAGGTCCGGTGTGACCGAGGGAAATTGACTATCTTCCAGTAGCTCCCATGCTACCAAAACAATAGACAGCAAGAGCCACGCATATTGGAAGGTCTTTCTGAGCTCCTGTGCCTCGTAGAAGTTTGCAAGGAACTCCCCGCAGAGATAGTGCACCCAATTGAACTGGTCTCCTTCAATGCATTGGGCTATAAGAGCAACGACTGGTGTTAGCACTTCATCTACGCGACACTTCCTCATAATCTTTCCAGCCAAAATTTACGTGGCCACCTTGACTGCAGGGTCACTAATACTTGAGATGGCATAGCCCCGCGGCTTCTTTACGAGCTTGAATTTATCCTTCATGGCCTCCACGAGGGCAGTCGTGTGATCCTATGGATCAATCTGTCGATGATGGGTATTGGCTCCTCTAGCCATAGACACCCATCATGTACCAAGCATAGCAACTATTTGATGACCAACACTGTAATCGGGGTGTGATTGTAATGTGGCACCCATAGCAGGTTAAGCAGACCTACCTTGTCTACTCCTCTGAGCCACTTTCATGGTTCCAATGCAGTCATCTTGGTCATTGTGTCAATAATGTGGTGCATTAGTTGCTTTGTTGCTAAGTGTGGGAACTTTTCATGGTCAGTTAAATCCCAATATTCTAGTTTTAACAGAGGAACCCACCCCAAGCGCGGTCCTTCAAAGACAATTTCATCTGGTAGTAGAGGGGTTTGCAAGGGGACGTTTCTCTCATCAATGTCCTTCAGCACCTTGGTGTTGCCCTTGCGAGGGACGTACTCGGGCAAATTAGTGATAGGGTCAGCACCCTAGACTTCAACTTCCTCCCCTTCTACCCGCAAGCTCTCATCATCCATTGGGATGTCTTCAATTTCTTCCTCCTTCAGCTCTAGGTTGATGGCTTTGCCCTTTTCCTGTGATGTGGGCTTTTCCTTCGATGGGTTTCTTCTCACCAATGTGCGCACCGGTAACACAGCTTGCTTGCCCTTTTTGTCCTTCGTACTCTCCTTGGTTGGGGTCGACTTCGGTCTAGGGGTCCATGGTGATTTTGGAACTTTAGCTAATACCTTTGCAACCTCCGGGGCAGCTCCCTCTACCTCCCCAACAACCTCTGGCATAGCTCCCTCGCCTATCACTGCTTCCATGTCCATAGCTTCGGTGGGTGTGGACATGACGCTATTCAACAGTTCTTGTGTCGCCTACGGTAACTTCTCAAATGTCGAACTCGCTATCAGAGCTTCGAAGAATTCTCATTTCATGTGCGCTAAGATCTCAACAACTCAATTCTCAAAATGCCAAGTGTTTTTCACTTGGAAGCCACCTGTAATTTATAGGGCATTTTGAATTCAAATCCGACCGTTCCCCCCACATTCGATTCATTAACATTGGATTGGTGGTAGATTTTCAAGGATCTTTCCCATAAAGTTCATCTTAAATTTCAGTCACCCACTCCATTTGGCCACATTTCTACCGTCAAATCATGAACAATGACTTTAGCAGTCACTTTTTGACTGACCTGCACAATTTCTCCTTGAGTAGCGTAGCTCCCTTCACACCATCGCGAACCCTGTGACACTTCCTTGCTTCGCACAATCCTCCAATCGCACAGCTCCCCAACCGAGTAGTGTATTTTATAGTCTCGCACCTCCTTTCAGCTACCTATATTTTATGGTCTGGCCGGATCACCACTGTATGGCTTCAATCAGCTATTATTCACCTTTCTTGGGAAGGGATCTCCATTTAATTTAAACAACTAAACTACTCCACCATTGATAATCTCCTTAATGACATAGGGCCCTAACCAATGCATTCCGAACTTCCCTAGAAATTTATCAAATTTACCATCATATAACAAAACTAGATCATTTACCTTAAAGGTTCGCAGCTTAAAGTTCCAATCATGCCATGCTTTTTCATGCTCCTTTTGGACCTGTTGGTGAAATCCAACTAGAAATCTCTCTTCCTCAAGCTCAGCCAATTGTGTGAGCCTCTCTTCTAAGGCTCCGTGATCCGTCATACTCATGAGTGCCACTATGCACGGACTAGGCACAATGTATTTCATGGGTATCACTGCTTCAACACCATATACAAGCCTAAAGGGTGTCTGTCCAATCAACGTTTTGGATGTTGTCCGATAGACCCATAGAACTGTGGGTATGGGTAGGTCCCAATCACTTCATTAAGCATTGAAAACCTTGGTCAGCATGTTCTCTAGCACCTTATTGAATTATTCGACCATCCTATTATCTTGTGGGTGATAAGGTGTGCACTTCTGCTGATATACCTGAAATTCCTCCATCAATGCATTGATCGTCTCATTCAGAAAGTGTGTACCACGATCACTCATCAGAATATTTGGACACCCAAATCACATCAGTACATAGTCAAAGAGGAACTTCGTAGCAGTCGCACCTGTGCAATCCTTCACAAGTTGTGCCTCCACCTATCGAGTCAAATACTCAGTCGCATTGATAATGAATCGTGCTCTCGTCTTCTTTCCTTGGGGATGAATGGGTCCCACAAAATCTATCACCCATTTCTCAAAGGGTTGTAACTTCATTTGTTGATTTAGAGGCAGCTCATCTCTCCGCAATGGCCTGCCAGTCCTTTGACACACATCACATGCCTTGCAGTAAGATTTTGAATCCTAATGGAGGGTCGGCCACCACAACCCTGTGCATAGAATCTTTTGCGCGGTCGCTCTTCCTACATAATGGCCTTCCGTGGTGCCCCTATGAACATCCACAAGGATACTGATCCTTTCAAACTCCAGTACATATTGTTGCAATACTTCATTAGACCCCATTTTGTAAAGATGTGCGGCAATGACAGAAAAGTCTGCCGCACGTACCACTAACTCCTTTTTCTACTGGATGGTGTAGCCTTTCGGGGCAGTTCCTCTCATTAGGAAGTGTATGATATCTTCAAAGTGACCATCTGCAATGCGCACTACAAATATTTGTATGTCAGGCAATCCTTCTTCCAAATTAGTGGGTTCTTCCCCTGTTTCAATGCGCAACAGATGGTCTGGTCCCATGTTCAGTCGTCTAGGCTTCACAATAACCTAAAAATCATATCATGGAATAATAACAACAACCTATAGATTCTCCCCCCCAACACAGGCTTATTGACCAGGTATTTCAAAACGGAATGATCCTTATACATCTTAAAATGTCCACCCAGAAAATAGTGTCTAAACTGTTGGAGCACGTATATCATGGCTAACCCTTCATGCTCAGTGGTGGAATAGTTCTTCCCAGCCTTGGATGGCGCAATGACCATTTTTTCTTTTAATACATCCAATATTTTCTTATAGTCCTCGTTCCAACAGAACATGACATCCTTTTTCAATAGCTCCTCCATAAGCGTGGTGATATGGGCATAGCCCTTGATAAACTTCCTGTAATACCCAGTATGTCCCAAGGTCCTGCACAACTTTTTTACACTCCTCAATGCCTCCAAGTTAAGTATCACTACGATATTCATGGGATCTACCATCAATCCTTGTCTACAAACCACATGTCCCAGCAGAGTCCCAAAAGGAACACAAAGCAGGCATTTCTTCAAATTGAGCGCAATCTGGTATCTTTGACAAGTATCTAGCATCAGGCGCAAACTTGCCACATGGCATTTTACTAGCCCAAACACATTCCAGTCATCAAAGTACACCTCTAGAAACTTATGAATGTATTCTTTGAATGAAGCAATGACTACACACGAAAAGATCGCAGGCGCATTCTTCAATTCGAAAGGAATTACATTGTACTAAAAGCATCCCCACTCAATCACAAAGGTCGTCTTGCTTCTATCCTTAGACGTGATTTTGATCTAATGGTACCCAGATCCTCCCACCAATGGAGTACGCTTCCTGGCCACCTACATTATCCAATACCTCATTAGTGAATGGAGTCGGGAAAGGATCATGTATGCAAGCATCATTCAACTTCCTAAGATCTATGCATATCCTTATTTCATCCTTCTGCTTCTTTTACTGTACCACCATTGGGCTTACCCAATCAGATTCTTCTACGGGCTCAATGATGCCTGCAGTGAGCATCTTATCTATCTCTAAGCGGACCTTCTCCTTATACTTTGGATTGAGATGGTAAGGTATTTGCTTGACCGACTTTGCGTCGGGTTTTAACGTGATCTTCATAACGCCCAGATCTCTTATTATCCCTTTTAGCTTCGTAAACTTGGTAGGGAAAAAGTCCTGGTATTCACAAAGCAATTTGGCAACCTTATCTACCGTCGCATCATCCCAGTAATCTCCAATCTTCACAAATTTGGGCTCTGCCTCCGTACCAATATTTACCTGTTTCGTTTTCAATGGCACGGTTATATCAAGATTCTCAATCTGTAGTCCCTCGACCTCACACTGACCCTCTGTTTTAGGGATATTAATTTTTTGTGGATCCGCATCTTCTTCTTCAGCAGTTACATGATATCATTTCAGCACGTGGCTCAGCTGAGTAGTCTAATCGGGTTGAACCAGATCCAAAGGATCCTGCGGTATCCTAAAGATTGTTGCTTTAACTTCTTGTAGTGTTTCGTCAATACAGTCAAACCTGTCTTTAAGCTGAATGTCATTATGAATCCTTCATGTAGAATATCCCATTCACCGGTACCATGGTGGAGCTCTATCTCCAAGTACCAGTTCATCAGGATGACATCCAAGGTATGACAGAACAAGTGCGCCCATTCAGGTTGGGGCTTCACTCCATAAGCCTTAGCCCATTTGGCCAAGTGTGCACGCAGATCGTCCTTCCCGTCATACTTATCTATCATGCGTACTTTCACCTTCCCAAAGCATGTTCTCATCATCCTCCTGCACTCACACCAATCATCAAAACTACCCTTGTGCATACCCCACCATCTTGTGGGCGTAGCGTGCAGTTCCCAATCCAAAGCCTGGAAGCCCTTCTTTTCTGGTACCTCCCTCTCAAATGCATCCAAAAATACATCTACCTCATTCAAGCCATTGTAAGTGGGTAGATTTCTTACCTCTGATGATACATAGTGCAGCAACTGGGTCATCATGTTACAGCTTAGTGTGTTTATTTAATGTAGCCTATTCTGTGAGCACTCTAATTCTTCATCAAAGTCCGAGGTGCAGGAACTCTCGCGATCCCATATAATTCATCCACCCATTGTCGAATTCACCCAACCTTGATCTCGCGTTGTTATCTTGTATATGGAGTCCAAATCGTCATCGCTTTCATAATCGTGGACTGGTTAAGTATAGTGCAATCCTTTAGCAGGATCTAGGGGTACTATTATATGAAGCAACTTCTTTTCAAATATCATCTTTCACTTCTTTAGGTTGATCACCCCGTTCATGTCAGTATCCCAATCAATGCCAAGGAGCACAGGGTAGGGGTTGTTGTTATCCACAATTTCTATCACTTCAAAGTCAGCCAAGGCGCTCGTGACTTCAATATCTACAGTCACTCCTTGCAGTCATCCCATGGGGATGATCCTTTTTTGATTTACCATCCTTAACTGAATCGGAGACCACTGCAACATAGGTCTTCCTATTTGCTCCCAAGTCTGCTTTGGTAAAACGTTTGCGTCTAACCCCATATCCAAAATAACCTAATCCATTTCATATTCTCCTATCTACGTGGTCAGTCTCATCTCTCGTCCTTTCCTTGCTTTATGCTTACCAATCTTCCATGCAACGCGTGGTTCACCCAGAGTGTTTCCAACACATCTATTTATAAGCTCTTGTAACCCATTCACAACCTTGCTATTATGCAACAGCTACATGCAAGTCTCTAGAAAGGTCATAAACATAGAAGGGTACATTTCCTGATTAGGCTTATCCTTTCTCCCTAAAGTAGAGGCCTCAGCGAAGCTCTTCTTTGATTCCATGAAAGTTTCGCGTGCATGCTCCAAATCAAATTCAACCTCCTTCGTCGGAGCTTTATGAACCCATGTGTTGTCTTCAGGTTGTTTCCCCTTATCATTGCCCATTGAAATTCCACTTCGGAGCACTATTTTCACATTTGGATCCTCTTCGCGAGGCCCAAACCTCATCATCTGTAGATTCTTAGTTGGCTAAGGCGGTAGCACCCCTTTTTCATGTATCCTCGCTATCAGCGTAGGACAGTCTTTTGTCTCATGATCAAATTGATTACAGTATTTGCAAAATGGATGTGTTGGGTTAGTGCATTCATGGTCCTAGTGTCCTAGTCCTCCGCAATTGTAGCAGATTAGTTGTCCCCGACATCTGACAGGTCCTCCTCCGCCTCAGCCTCATCTGCACCCCTGAAAGCATGTTCGCGCCATCCCTGCTCTCTGGTCAGGGGTTCGTGTTTCTGCCTAAACCCTATAGGTGGGTATTCTATCCATAATCAAATCATAACTTCTGTAGTTGTGCTCATCATACCCTACCAGCCTGTAGAAGTTGTAGAATAGTTGTTGCGATGTTTGTACAAACTTTTGCAGCAAATGACAGTTATTCACGTATGTTTCCCTGCTACTTGACATATAGCGCACCACATTGCAAGCCCCGTGCTTGGTCCTGCTTGGGCTTCCAGCCTCAAAGGCATCAGCCCTCCTCCTGCAATATAGTTTGTAAAGACTGAGCAGTGGACTTTGTCATGCCCCTGACCTTTACATTTCAGGAACAATATTTCTTCGTGCACCTCTGGTTGAACTGTTCTGTCTTGCTTCAAACTTTTCATTTCAAGGAAAATATTTTGCAACTATGCATGGATCTGTTGAACCCCCAAATTCGGATCTTGCACCAGATTTTCATGCAGTCTCATTGCAATCTCCAAGGCCTCTACCTAAGTCATAATCTTCTATTGTGATAGTGCAACCCTTAGATGTGGTAGGAGCAAAGCCACAAACCACTCGCGGTTTTGTCCATCTTTTAACTTCATATTAGCTTCGTTAATTTTACACTTAAACCTTTGATCCAATTCCCAAGGTGTCTTTCCTGGTTTCATCGCAATTTCCTTGAACCCCACAATCGACTAACCAATGTTTCCTTCTTCATACAATCATCTATGACACCCTGAGCTTCCCATACAACTTTCACAATGAACCAAAACTGGTCCAAGTCCTCATTTCCCAAGCCTTTAAACAAAGGTAGCTTCACCGAATTTGCCATGTTGAACTACGGTGGAGGTGACAGTGGTATGGGTGAAGTCGAAGGTGATGGTGGTGAATTTGGAGGTGGTGTGGGTGGAGGTGGTAGTCGTGGGAATCCATGTCTTATTAATTGAATTGCACTTCGCAGAGAAGCCTGCGCTACTCCCTGTTCATCACCCAACAACGGTGAGATCAGTGGGCTATATTCAGGACCCTTTCTTCCTTCATTTCTATAAGCCTTTCCACTTCACGTAGCTCTAAACATCAAGGTAGCTGCATAACTCGTTTTTCACACAATAACATCTTAATCCAGGTATTCAAAGACTTCAAGTACTTACCTCGTGGACCTTTTAAAAATTGTCGCTCCACCTCGTTATAACTAACTGAGGTATCGACTGCAAATTTAGTCACAAATCCTCCTATTATGTGATCGAGCAATTGATCAACAGCACAGACAATCTTATCCTTAGAGGCTTCCAGTCTCTGTACTAGCTCTGGGGTCCAGACAATAGGACCATCAAGTCTCCACCTTCCTTGGCTATCCGCTAGCTTTTTTATCCACTCATATAACTCAACTAGAAAGGAACAAAAAAATATCTCGTGGATTTCTATATGCAGATACCTATCCAGCCATTGTTCCTTTGCCAACCATGGATTTCTATTCTTCTACATCATGAATTCGTGGACCTTGTTGTCCAACCAGTGTTCGATCTCTTTCTTTGTTGGGTTCTAGTGATACGACATCACACATCTCTTATGCAGATTCTAGTCCTGACAACGGAACCATTTGTTGGTTGTGTGGGGCCTGACCCAGGTTCAGCGTTAGTTAGCCAAACAAATCCCTACACTACTAGCCCTTTCGGCATCAGCCCAGGAGCAAGGACCAGACTTTCACCTGAAGCAGTATGGGGGGGATGCTAGAACCAAGTTTCTGCACCCTGAGATGGTCGTGATGTCGGTTTATACCCTCTATTCCTACTCTCGTACAGGTCACTAAGCTTTAGGGCTATGTTAGTCTAGCCCTTTATTTCAGCCTTTAGTACCTCCGAGAAGGTGTATAATTGACCTTCGCGTAGCCTTAACCCGCGATCTAGGTACTTTCACACTACTATGACAGCGTATTGTATAGGTTCCCAAGTTATCTTAAGTGTTGTCCTTATCTTACTAAACAATCACATATATTCGAACATCACATAAACATTGTAAATTAAACCCAAAATTCCATATAACCAGATGCAGTAACAGGAAAAAAATAAACAAAATTTGCAGAATACTTCTCATTATTGATATCTTCAGTTTAATACAAACTCTATCCGCCCTGCGCACAAAGTTGCAGTGGTACGCGTACTCAACTGCGAAATTCCACCCTAGGCCTCTGCGCACTCAGCTACAGAGCCTCTACCTACGCTAAGACCCGAAACGCTTAGACTTCTCTACCAAGACTCTTCACTTCATTCTTCCTTAAATACTTAAGACTTCCTAGAGCTTACTTACTTAGCTCCTTTTTATATAATCCCATGGTCCACGAACCATGGGTGGGTCTTTATAGCCAACTTTACATTTTACAAAATAAGGGCAGACAACCCTTTACGACTCATGACACCTTCGTGCTCCGCAACCACAAAATGCGGAGACTTTACAACTTTATTACAAAACTGACCCAAAACATGGGCTTTTAGCCCCAAAACTATCCTTGGGGGATCCCATTCCCAAAAGGGGCTATATCTAGGCCCTAGGAGGTTGACTTTTTTTTATGGGAAAAAATATCAACACACTTCTTCACATCTTGCAACAGGGCATAGAGATCCTTGTCATAGGTATGGTATTTTATAACTACCCCATGAAATACATCAAAATGGTAGCATACAGACCTTCCTCCCTGCATTAATACTACTCCCATAGCATACACGCTTGCATCTATCTCCACTTCGAAGGGTTGTTGCAAGTTTAGTAATGCAAGGACTAGTGATTGCATGATCTTCTTATCTAATTCCTAAAAGGCCCTTTGTTGACACTTTCCCCACTAGAAACGATTGTCACTCAATGTTATGGCATGGAGTGGTGTTTCTACTATTGTAAATGAGGCTATGAATTTCCTAATATATTGTGTTTCCCCAATGAAACTCCTAACCTTAGAAACATTAGTAGGAATTGACCACTTCATGATGTCCTCCATCTTGGTAGGATCTATCATTAGCTCTCCTCCACCTATTACATACCCTAGATACATCAAAGATTGTTGTTCAAACTCACACTTCCGGAGAATTTACATCATTTGGTGCTTCTTCGATTTCTCAAGCACTTGCGTCAAATATGATATGTTCTCCTGCCAGGTAGCATTGTGTACCAGTATATCATCCAAATAGATAATAATAAATGAATCTATATAAGGGTGCAATCTATCATTCATTAACCTAGTAAATGTAGTTGGTGCATTACATAGGTCATATAGCATAATTAACCACTAATACAAACCTTGCATGGTTTTTAAGGTAATCTTCCAGGTATCCACTTCTTTGACTCAAACCTGGTGATATACAAGATTTAAGTCTAGTTTGTTGAAGTATTTGGCTTGTTGCAACTGATCCAATAGATCATCTATCCTAGGAAGTGGGTACTTGTTCTTGAGAATAAATTTTTTTAATGCCCTATAATCAATACATGTCATCCAAGTCCCATCCTTCTTTGGCACAACGATGATGGTCGATTCACATCGCAAGGTACTTGGTCGAATGACATCCTATTCTGGTAGCCTCTACAATTGTTTCTTCACCTCACTCGCTTTTATAATAAACTTTCTATATAACCCAATTTTTGGAAATGCGTAGTCTAACAATAGATGGATCTCATGCTCCAATTCCCTCTTGGGTGGTAACTCTTTAGGCTCCTAGAACACATCCCTATATGCATGTAGAAACTCTTATAGTTGCTATTTATGTTTCATATCGATCTCTTGATCTCCCCTTTGAACATACCTTTACATTAGAACCTACATCTTCTTCAAATAGCCTAAGATTAATGCTTAGGGATTCCATGAGGAGGTTCACATTTTTGTTTTTATATATTACTGCCATTTTGTGACTTTCATCTTAATTAAACTATATCCCCTAAAAATCCCCACAATATGACTAATGAAAACCTTCTTTGATACCAATATGATCTGTAAACTATTGTGGGTGTTCCAATGGACAATTTTTCGAAACAAATCTACTAAAATAGGTTAGAAAAATTTAAATCTACATTGAGGGGTTTGTTTTTCCTTAGATTTCATGATATTTCAATTATTGTGTATTGTGTATGCATGAAAATTATAATTATGAAAAAAATAGAGAAGAAAAATTAAGAAAACACACACACCACAATTGACACAAGATATATCTTGGGAAAACCTTTCTAAAGAAGACCCAACTGGAAGGTGAGGCTACTTATCTTTCTTTCTCTAAATGGAAAATGGATGCAAGTACAAATAAGTGAGGCATATGGCTCATGGGCTGCTAAAATACACAAATCATCTATGTTTTCTCTCTTCTTATCACTCTCGACCATTTTTTTCATTTATGGAACAAAATGAACTTGCATAGAATGGAACCATTGTTCCTCCTATTGGCCCAGTTATAGCGCAAACTGATAACCTCCTAGTGGTTAAATTTGACTCCCTCAACTCTTAGCTAGAGTTACAATATGGATTATTATAGAGTATTCATCATCATGATCATGTGGCTAGCCCCTTTTCTATGAATAATGAGTGTTATATAATGGGTACTTTGTCCAATGACACCATGTTCCAATAGTTGCTATGATTTTTTCTTCACCTCACTTGATTCTATAATGGAATTCCTATATAGCCCAATGTTTAGCAATATGGATTCTATTAAGAGTTGGTTCTCATGCTCCACTTCCTTCATTGGTAGTAAATAATTTAGGATCCTAGAACACATCCTTGAATACCTATAGAAACTCTTCTTCTTATTGTTTTTTCTTCTTCCTAATCTCCTAATATCCTTTCTTATCATACCTCTATGTTATACCCCCCATATTCTACATATATATTGAACTTATTGGTCAAAGTTCCCATGAGGATACTCATATTTAATTTTATATATCCTACCTGAGCTTCCAACCATGCAAACCTTGCCTCTGCAGGATCATGATAGTTATCCACAAATTTGTCAATGATGATTGGGCTTTTGTGATTTTCACCTTAACTGATTTGGATCCCCTGCAACTCCCCATAATATACCCAAAGAAACCTGCTTTAGTAAAAATATGATTCGTAAATTGATGTCAATATTACACTAGAAAATTCATCACAATAGATCTACTAAAATAGATCAGAAAATCTAAAATCTACACTGTGTTTATTTCTTCCTAGATTTTTGGATTTATTAGTTATTGTGTAAAACGTACACATGAAAATTATTATTATGTATAAAATAGATAACAATGAATTAAAAAAAACTTACAAACCGCAATTGACACAAGATATGTCCTAGGAAACCCTTTCGAGAGAAAACCCAGTTGGAAGGTGAGGTTACTCTACTCTCTTTCTCTTAATGAAAAATGGATGCAAGTACCAAGAAATGAGGCCTATGTCTCATGGGCTATTGCAATGCACAAATCCTTTGTGTTTGTTCTCTCCCTATCCCTCTCAACTACTTTACTCATTTATGGAACATAATGTACTCGAAAAGAATGGAACCACTTTTCCTCCTAGTGGCTTGGTTATAACACAACCCTATAACCTCCTAGGGGTTAAGTTTGACTCCCTAAACTCTTAAAAAATGTTACAATATGGACTCTTCTATATTATTATTCATCATTATCATATGGCTAGCTCATTTTTTATGAGTAATGGATGTTGATGTGACATCCTCTTGAATTAAGGTGGTCAAAAGAGGAAGGTGAACTTTTGAGTGGCATAAATTTTGCATATGGACTCCATTTGAGGCACTTTTTATGCTTTTGGAAAGGTCTTTTTGAGTACAATAGTACAAAAAGGTGAAGTGGTTAAGACACAAAGTATTACCCCCAAAAAAATTACATTTGATGCCTCAAACTCCTTTTAAAAGGCTCTAGACCCTAATTTGTCAAACTAGGTCCCGTCGATAAAGGTGTGCACTCAAGTGGAAAAAGTTTTACCCCAAAAAAATCCATTTTATGCCTCAAACTACTCCTAGAACATTCCGAGCCCCAATTTTCCAAAGTGGGTCCCTTCACTTAAAATGGTCAACATTATCACCTAAACAATGATCACCTAGCCATTTCTAAGTAGGTGGATCGAAACACACCATGTAGGATTAATTTTACCATAGTAAAATCACTTTCACCATGGGAAATAATTTAGTAACATTTTTTTATTAAATTATTTTTGATTAAAATTTTAAAAAACCCATGAGAATAATTGAATAAATCATTATTAATTTAATTTTCTCTAGGAATAATTATTTGATAATTATTCCTTGTCACATTTGACCAAATCACCTAGGAATAATTAAATAAATCTCTATTTATTTCTTATTCCTTAATCCTATTTTTGGAATAATTGTTAAATCACTATTTAATAATTATTTCGATTTCACACCTTTCTTAATCCTCATGAAATAATTAATAAATCATTTTATTTGCTAATTATTTCTAAATAAATATGTTTGACCATTTTGGATATGTATTCCCTCTCCAAAAAATATAATAAAGTGTTCCTAATGGTTAGATCTTGACTTGGTCAATATTATTTTATTATTTTGAAATTTCTGATATCAACCCAAGACTTTGTTATAAATAAGCGAGTTTTCCATTCATTCTCCACAATGATCACTATCATCGTCACCACTATCGTCACTTCATATTTGAGCTCCCATTTGAGTTCTACTCTTTTATTTTGGGTTTTTCACATATTGAGAGAGAGAAACGGATTATTGAAGTGCAAAGACATCAAAGGACCCATGGAGGGGAATTTGTATAGCCATGTTGTATATCTCCTTAAGCAGGTGTTTTTAATGAAAGATAATTCATTTAACAAGTCATCTTTTATTGGGTTATTACATCATATGTTTCTTGTTGTTTTATGTTTTAGATCACATACAATCTATTTGCTGCAGGGATTTTCTCGTTTTATTATTACACATTTGAAACGTAAATAGCCACATATTGTTGTTAGGGTCAATTGTCACCAGTGACTTAAGTGAAGTACTTTTGGTACACACACTAAGAATTTTCATACTCACAAATGGCGACTCCACTAGTGTAGTAATTCATATTTTTGGTGATTATTGTTTTAGAAATTTTTAGCATTTTTCCAGCTATTTTTAGCCTCTCAATTTCTATTTTTAGATCTACCTTGTTTTCTGGAAAAAAATTGGATTATGTTGATTTTCCGGATCTTTCCACAGGTCATAGGTACAATCCAAGCAGGAGATTGTACAATCTGGGTAAGATCTATTGACTGAGAGTCCTAGGAGAAAAATGCACTTTTCAGCCCCTTTTCTACATTTTGGAACACACCTTTGGCCTAGTTTACTGCATTTTTCACTAATTCCAGATCCATTACTTGTGTTTTCTACTTTTTCAGAAAATTTTCATTTTTTTCCAAAATTGTCGATTATTTTGTGTGTTAACTGGGAAGGGTTTCTTTTCTCTTTTGAGTCACACCTAGGCCTATATTCTCTTATTTTTTTCTCTTTGAGGAAAGAAAAATCCCCCTAAGGTTTAGAGTACAACTCCACCTTTTTAGGAAGAGATTTGTTGAGTTGAGGAGTCTAGTGTACAACATTTTTAGCCACTAATTTTGACAATCTTTCCCACTATTATAGAGCCCTTTTGGATAGGTTTATCCACCCTTTTACTCCCTTTAGATTTTTGGTTTTTCCTTTCCCCCTTAGGATCCCCTTGAGTATCCTAGGTTTTGGAGCTTCTTTCCTATCCTTTACAACATTTTTCACCTCTAATTTTTGTGTATCTACACCATTTACAGCAGATTGGAGCCTCTAGGTCACAGTCCCTTTGAAATTAGATATTTTAGGCCATTTATGTGTCTTTTAGTACCGTCTTTTCTTTTCTTACTTAGCTGCTTGATAGCCTTCTTGGGTGGGGTTGTGTGTGCTTGATTTGTTATTTATTTTTCTATACATTTTTGGAATTATTTATAGTTTTTCAGCAACACATAGCATCATAAAACACGCTCAATTAAATCATCCACTTGCCACATAATTTTCACACACTCATACCCTAAGTGAACATGAGATTGGTTAACACCACCAAGCCTAGACTTGAAACACTACACCTTAATAATTCAACACACATAGATTAATCCCACTTGGGCGCCAGGGTCAAAACAATCTATGTAGTTTAGGTTTAGGATCAGTGGGATAGGCTTCCAATAACACCCATTGATCACTTACATTGAGATATAGAATTTGACATATTGGGGAGCTTAAATTCCTTCACCATCCCACTGTCTAAAGTCGGAGTATGTCAGAAACTTGATTTAGAAGGGGTTAGGCTAGGTCATCACGTGAGTGGTTCTCCTCGAGGCTACCCAACCCATAGCAGGGAATATTGTGTGGTGGTTGATCCCCAAGAATATCAAGACTTGACCACCCCCATGGGACGAAGGTAATCTTTGTGGCCAATCTTAGGAAAACACCTTATAAGACTAGTTGTGGGTAGTAGTTGGTTCTCTAACCCATCTTTCTCTAGACAACTCTACTTGTGGGGATTAGATTTCGTCAAGTAAGAAGTATTTTGGAAGGCCATTTGAAATAGTATATTTATGACTTGTTTGAGATTTCAGATAACCTATATGCTAGAGGTCATTTTTCTTTTATAAGACATGTTTGCTTGAATTAGAGTAGCATCTTAATATAGTTAGTTTACACTTGGGACCATTGCACTACGTGTTTACTTGTTGTTTGTTGCTCTTTTTCTCCTATCATCACCCTTTATTTTATTCAGTCATATTGGTCTTAAAATCATTGTACCACCTAGGCATTTTTCATGGAGACTTCATGGCCTTCACTCCTAGTTTCCTTTAGGGCATATTACTCCTCCCCTTCGAGTTAGAGTTCATCCTCCTAGTCCTCCATTGAGTCCTCATTTTGACTCTGGATTTGTAGATTCTTCTAGTTCTTCCTTTAGTTTTGTATCTTCCCAACCCCATATCGCCACCATGTCAGGCACCAACATGGGTGCGGGAAACCTAGGTGGAAACCAATGTCGTAACCAAGGTAAACCCACAAGCGGAACCTCTACACGTATGGTCACTCCTACTCCATTGCTTCCTTTTATGGCTAGTTTGAACCTACCTGATCTCAGCCAGCTCATCAATGACCCTCTTCTCCATGACCCCAATTGTCCTGCTATGCCAACCAATATTCCTTCCGATATCCCCAAGTTCGAAGGTAATCCTGGAGAATATGCCACAAATCATGTTCACTCATTTCATATGTGGTGTTCACCCAATTCCATAACTAAATACTCCATTCATCTTCATTTGTTCCAATGCACCCTTATTAGAACTACCGCCAAATGGTATGTGGACCAATCGCATGCTCTCATTCCACCTTCGTGACTCTAGTCAAAGATTTTATGGCATAGTTTCAATTACCTCTCCGATATGTACTGAACCCTTGACCTCTTTTCATCAAAATTCGGTCACCCATCTATCTGACCATGTTCAAGAATGGCATAGAAGGAGGAGCACATGTAAAGCCCCTGAATTCAAAGACTGTGCCTACATGGATTGGTTCCTTAGATCTTTTTTGGCCTCCATTGTTAAAGATGTCACTTCTCACTTCCCCAAGTCTGAGGAAGATGCACTCCAAGTAGCTTTGAAATATGACTTGATCTATGCACAATCAGGATATGTTTATACTGTCATTCTTGATATGCCTCGTCCTGGTGTTGTTAATGTGTCGGGGGCATCTCATGTAGTTGATGGTATTATGGATAAATTTAACACCCTCAACCTCCACCATATGCTCCACCTCTTGTGAATTATGATCAGCCCCAGGGGGGACCAATTCCTCTTACACCTATCCCCCTCCCAATCCTTCACATGGCAATGCTTATCTAGGTCCCAGCACATCATACGCATATCCCCATATACATCAGTCAATGTCAGGGATATTTGTTGCTCCACCTATTTATCCTAATGTTTCTCCATCTCCTTACTATCTATATGCACTACCTAGTGCTCCAACCCCTCTGGCACCAGCGCCCCAACCCCCCATGCCTCCTCTACCTTTGCCACAGCAACAACCTCACCCTCAAGGTCAAGTGCATGCTTAGCAGAGCGCAATCAATCCCCCAAACCCCAAGAAATGAAACAAGGGGAAAGGTAACTAGAAACATCCATCTCAAGGTAATCAGGGTAACCAGAGTCCACCTCCTAATGCACATCAAGGAAACTAGCCTAATCTTGCGACCCAGCAATATGGCGGACATCCCAAGCAAAAAAAGTCTCTCCGTGTGAACAAACCTTATACTTGTTGCGCCGTATTTGTCCATTACACTCATGAGTGTCCCCTTTTACCTTAGATGAACCAAGTATGGGAAGCTGAAGCAGTTGCTTCTAAAGGACCTCAGCCCATTGCTCCACCTCCTCCTCCTCCTGCTTCATCTCAACTAGCTATGCTTACCAATTATTTTCCTCATCAAGGATATATCGTTACTCAACCTGAACAAGGAGGAATATCCCCACCCTTCACAATTTGGTCACAATGATTACCAAATCCTTATGATGAATTTCGATGAATTCAATACCTAACAAGTCAACCTTTAGACTCAGTCACGCAAATATGACAAGCCTCCTACAAAGTCAACAATTGATTCCCAACCTCATGTTTCCACTAAGCCTTTGTCATCATCAAATGGTACCTTATAGATCCCTCTGCCAAAGGTAGAGGTTGTCCCTAATATCCCCAAAGGTCCATTATGTTGAAACGTTACTTCTTCTAAAGCCGCCCATACCTATAACATAGTAGATGACTTGGCATGGTCTCCTACTGCCCTATCAATGTTGGATGTCCTTTAGACGTGCTTATCCCAATGGAAATCTGTACTATATGCTTTGGGTGTTGTGTATCCTTTCGACGATCGTATGATTTTCTTTGATGTTGAAAAATAATAACATCCCCCCCTTCCTTTATTCTTTTCCTTTCAAATACTAGTCTCCATAAGAAACGTCATTGTTTAATGGTGTATCATAGACAAAGGCATGTCCACATGTGTGATGGTTGCTAGTGTTTGGAAGAAACTTGGTTCACTTGACCTGTCCCTATCTACCATCACTCTTTGTGATTGGGACGTTCATCTCGCTTAGCCCCTCGTTTTATATTGCAACTATCCAATTACTATTTCCGGCAAGATATTCTACATTGACATGGAGCTCATTGATGGCCCATTAGATTATAACATCCTCTTGGGTCATAGTTACACCTATGTCATGTTTTTTGTCACATCTGTGGTCTTTCACAAGATGTTCTTTCCTCATAATGGAAAGATTGTCACTATCAATCAGTTGACTTACTATGATCTCAAGTCTCAAACTTCCCCTCACTCCACTATGTCATCGATGACTAGAAATAATATGATGTCCTCCCTCACCAATGTTTCACTTAGAGACTACAAATATTCCATGCTACTTGGTGCTTAAAGTGGTTTTTCTTACTTGTCACCTTAGAGCTTGATTACTTTTTGGACTTATTCTTAATCGTGCTTAACATAGTACTATATGTTGAAAGCAGAAGGTTAAGAAGAGTTGAACATTATAACCTTATAAAACAACGAAGTAAGAAAGAGGTTAACTAAGCACATATAGTGCACCACACTTCATCAGTTTACGAACCCTGGGTTGACAATTAATACTAGCAATTTAGATAACACTAAATTGACTAAACAATTAGATACCTTTCTTGTTCCCACTCGGTGGAATTTATTATACCCCTGTTATGGCTATGTTTATTTTACCTAACATCACCTTAGGTATCCCTGTTCGGTACATTGATCCTCCCACAAGCACTCTTCCTGATTAACTCAAACCTTACATTGTTTTAACCCTGGTTCAACTTGTTTTTCCTACCGCTTCCTTTACTTCAGTTCCTCAACAACCTCAACGGGAAACCATTCATGTCGCAAAATCATCTGGTGAGGGGGGGAAATCCCAGAAAAAGGGAACCAAAGACAAGGCACACCAACCAACTCCAGCTCCTCCTAAGCCTCCAAAGCCTACTCCTCCATGATCTTTGTGTGATGTTGATGGATACACCACCAATAATTATCCTAAGCTCCCTCATATCAATAATGTAGTCTCTGATACCTTTCCTAACTCCAACATTCCTGAGTTTTATGTCACCTTACATGAGTCAGCTAAGAAGAACATATCCCTATGCACGAATCACCCTGGTTCTTTATGTGATAACTATGGCCATTATTCCCATCAATGTCCTAGTCTTGAAGATTTTCATGATACACTTCAAGTACTTCACGAGTTAGAAGTCACACACACGTGATTCCACTTCTCCTCTACTTGCAACTTTTGGTCCCACTATTATTCCAAAACAAGGGGTCTCTCAAACACCCATTGTGATTCCTCCCCCTGATTTCAAGATGACGGATAGTTTTTCCCCCATTCTCTACTTGTTGTCATCCATGGGATCAATCTATTAGGACTCTCTTGAAGTTTCCTATTATGATTATGTCAAACCTCCTTCGATGAAAACTTTGGTCTCAACATCAGTAAATGTCACATCTACTAGTCATTTGTATCCCCTTGTTGATGATGCACACGTGAACCTTATCTCCCATGAAGATGACTCAGGTATCTCCTCTTCATCATGATGAAGACATCATGGAAGCCATGAACACCCCTAATTATCCTTGGGATGATATGCACCATCGTGTGTACTTCCTTCCACAGCAAACCCATGATCAATATGTTGTGGAGTTCAAAGACTTCATCCATGGTGAGGTTGATCGGTTCAATAACCCCTTACTTAGAACCCATGAATTTGAACCACAGACACCTTGTGGCCATTAAATTTTCACTCAATGTTTGGGTAAAGGGGCATCGACTTTTGATAGTCCAAGAGAAGTGATTATCCCTAACACTCCTAGTGCATCTGGTAATGTCGACTCTAGTGCCAGTATTCTTCCCCATACTGAAGAAATTCTAGAGTCCCATATCACTCCATACCACCCTTGGGATGACCTACTTAATAATTCCTCCATCTTACATCAACAACCCAATCCCTTAGATATGTTTCTTGTCCAACCATTGTGTTGTCTAGGTGACCATTAGTTCATTATATCTAAATCTACTCTTTGGTATAGTGACACCATGTATGCGAACCTATAAATTCAGTCCATTTGATTCATATATGTCTCCAAATGATAATGGTAATCCACCATTTCCTTTCTTTTATTGCGTCCTTTATCCATTCTTCCCCCAAGAAGATATACATAAAATAAACAAATGGTGAACCACATCATCAATAAGTGTTTGGAATCCATTATTCTAAATACTTTTGGTATTCCCATAGCATGCTACATCTATCCATACAAAATTAGGGGGCGCATATGCCCTTTCATCTCCTCATTATCCTCTAGAGGATTTTGTGCCAGTTGGGTTGAATGCTCGAATCCCTTATTTGAGCAATTGGAACACAATGGTGCTCCACAAACTCATCTAGATAGGTGCATCATTCCAACCTTTTCATACCCAATCAGTCCCCTCCATCATCATATGATGGGGGGAGGTATCTCATGCTTGGGGGCGTGATGGATCTTAGCCACCTTTCTCAATCAATTATCATGAGTCTTGGCCTAGACCCCAATGATCTAGGTATGGTCAATTATCTTTCCATTCCTTGGATTTTTTTCCCTATTGGACTCTTCGATGAGCGATATCCTCAAACATTCTACTCTATGTGATGCCACACTTACCACCCAATCTCCATGTTTGCCTTGGTGAGTGGGGATGATCCTATACCTTCTCTAGTTGTTCATTCATGTATTCCTTTCTTTTTACCTTGACGCTTCACCAAGAAGCCATTTTTTCCATGAGGCCTCACTTTCTCGCCTATTCAAATTGAATTTCTTCATATGATCCACCTCTACTCTCGTACCACTTTACCTTTGCACTGATTTCCCCATGTGTCAATTTTTTTCATGAGTAACCATTTTTACCCATGTTTTTATGGTCCCCTTTGGGCCTCCCCCCATGTGGCAGCGTCATCGAGTCACCCTTGTTCAAAGCATCATAGATGAGTCACCCTTGTATCTATAGAATATGTTCTAAGCCCCCTTGAGTCTAGTTGTAGTGTTCTATACATATTTGTGTCACATTCATCCCATTGTGCTCATATTTGGCCTCCATCTATACCGCTCTATCTTTGAAAATCCATTATCTAAGTAATTGACCATCCCATATGGAATCGAGTTACTTGCTGCCAAGTCAACCATGCATATCATGCTCTGTTAAGGTAAGTTGCTAGTTTGCCTCTAATATTGTATCCTTCCATCATCATCCCTGGTGTCATTCCATCAGTCACATTGCTATGACCCTCCTGCCTTTGTTGAGGAATCCTCATTGCCTCACCTTTGGCGGGCCCTCCTATGTCAACATCAGCACATTTATTCCAAGAGAGTGGTCTAGAGGGTGGTGTACCTTGGTTCCAACTTTCATCAATGTTCAGTGCCATGGATCAAGCAAAGGGAATCATCACTGCCCTTTGACTTAGTTGTTTTTTGCATGATCGACTCCACCTCATTATCGCACAATCGGTAATTGTACACTTGATGGTCCAGTCATCCGGCATAATTTACCTGTATTTCCTGGGTGTGTGTGAAATTTTATAGACCTCATGACGGAATGGCCCTTCAAGTAGCCCCCCACATGCTCGAATTTCAGCAGATCATGATCCAGCCTCAGATGTAGTTCCACAAATTTTATGGGTTCAGTTTCTACCACTTGCAACACCCATAGCATGAATGCCTCCTTTAGATGATCCATTCAGATATTCAAATCCCTTTCCTATTTATCAAGGCTTATTTGGTTGTGATTCCCCCTCAATATGCCATCTTGAGGGGCATTATGTCTCATGTACTCAAATTTTATTATATTTAGTCCTGACCTTTGTCCTTCCAAGCACATTATGTATATGAAATTCATTGTATTATTTTCTGGCCCATCGATGCCAATATATCATGTATCATGTACTTTGTTTCTCATAACCACATTGTTGGGTGCACCATTATTATGTGTAATTCGTTATCTCGATGTGTATGGGTATGCCTCCCCTGCCTCATTTGAGATTCAGTACTCCAAAATAGAAAGGAGACTTATATCAGTTTAGTAGGTCTCGCCCCCTCCATTCCTTCGTCCTTCCTTGAATTTATTCAATTGTATCTCTCTCTCTCTCTCTCTCTCTCTCTCTCTCTCTCTCCTCTTTGGTGTCTCAAGGAAGTGTAACCTAAAACATATTTTGGTCATACGATTTGCTCCTAACACTCATACATTGGGGCTTTTGTGACTTTCGGCTCAACTGATTTGAATCCCCCTACAACTCCCCATAGTATACCCAAAAAAACATGCTTTGGTAACAATATGATTCGTAAATTGATGACAATATTACTCTAGAAAATTCATCACAATATATCTGCTAAAATAGATTAGAAAATCCAAAATCTACATTATGAGGGTTTTTTTCTTCTGAGATTTTTGGATTTATTAATTATTGTGTATTATGTATGCATGCAAATTATGATTATGTATAAAATAGATAAAAATGAGTTAAAAAAATTTACAAACCATAATTGACACAAGATATGTCCTAGGAAACTTTTTCGAGAGAAAACCCATTTGGAAGGTGAGGTTACTCTGCTCTCTTTATTTGACTGAAAAATGGATGCAAGTACAAAGAAATGAGGTTAATGTCTCATGGGATACTACAATGCACAAATAATTTATGTTTATTCTCTCCCTATCCCTCTCAACTACTTTACTCATTTATGGAGCATAATCTACTCGAACATAATGGAACCGCTTTTCCTCCTAGTGGCCTAGTTATAACACAACCCTATAACCTCCTAGGGGTTAAGTTTGACTCCCTAAACTCTTAAATAGAGTTAAAATATGTACTCCTCTATATTCTTCTTCATCATAATCACATGGCTACCTTCTTTTCCATGAATAATGGGGGTTGATGTGGCATCCTCCCGAATTAAGGTGGTCAAAAGATGAAGGTCAACTTCTGAGTGGCACAAATTTTGCATATGGACTCCATTTGAGGCACTTTTTATGCTTTTGGAAAGGTCGTTGTGAGTAGAATAGCATAAGAAGGTGAAGTGGTTAAGAAACAAGGTCTTGCCCCAAAAAAATTATGTTTTTTTATAATAAACTCAATACTTTGTTATAAATAAGATGGTTTTCCGTTCATTTTTCACCATGATCACTATCATCGTCACCACTATCATCACTTCACATTTGAGCTCCCATTTGAGTTTGACTCTTTTGTTTTGGGTTTTTCACATATTGAAAGAGAGAAATAGATTGCTTAAGTGCAAGGACATCAAAGGACCCATCCCATGGAAGGGGATTTGTAGACCCATGTTGTAGATATCCTTCACTAGGTGTTTTTAATAAAAGGTAATTCATTTAAAAATTCTTCTTCTATTGGGTTATTACATTTGATATTTATTGTTGTTTTCTATTTTGGATCACATGTAATCTTTTTGCTACAGGGTTTTTCTCGTTTTATTATTGCAGATATAAAGCATAAACATCCACATATTTTTGTTAGGGTCACTTGTCACCAGTGACTTAAGTGAAGTATTTTTGGTACACACGCTAAGAATTTTCATACTAACAGTCAAGTGTGTGTTGATTACTTGACTCTTTCCACTCTAAAAACATTAAGATGAATGAAAAATAGTATAATAATCTAATGTAAACCACACCTCCCCATTTTAGGAGGCTTTTGGTCCCCACAAGATTCTACTAAATGAGGTATGGATTTTTTGTCCCCACCTTTTCTCGAGTGTACCATTTAGCTTTTCCTAGAAGTTGTCCTTTCAACCCATTCTTCCAAATGTCATGTTTCTCCTATCTAGTTTTTATGGGCCTCTTCTATAAAATTGTATCTTCTATCAAATTTATGTAATCATCTAGTTCCAAATCCTATACAAAATGGGCGACATGTTCCTCCTCCTAGTTGTTGAAGCCTCAAAATTCACTGCAACAACATGGGGGATGACCACCTGGTCCGAACCTTAAAGCAACTCCTTTTTCATTTGGAATGGTGGTTTCAACTGGTTCAACTAGGTCCATTTACCTTCTCTCAATCTCCAAAATAGCTTACAATATGACTTTCATCCACCAATGGAGAAGAGACATCAAATCAGCCCTCTTGTTGATCAAGCAAGAAAGTGATCCTTAAGCTGATCTAGGGCTCAGCCAAGCCACAACTAAAGCTTGCCTCTTTATGAAGAGGACTTTTAGAAATGTAGAAATAATCTAAATGCAATATTATTCTAAACTGCAAGAAAAATGAACTAAATCCTAATCCTATCTCAATTAGGCAAATATAGATCTAACCCAACTGAGAGCAAGATATTTAAATAATTGTGATTTAAATATGTTTGGTTTATAATGAATATCAAGCTAACGAAGTAGTTCAATTATCTGACATTATGAATACCAAGTCACATTCTATCAAGAGACCTCTTGACTGAAATAATCAACCAACAAAATTTAGGAAGAAGTTCAAAAAAATGATATTGATTTGTTTAATCAGTAATTCGAATAATTAAACAATTAATTAACTAAATGTTTAATTATATGATTTTAATATAATACTAAATTTTTAATTATATAGCCCTTATATAAATTTAATGTCAACCCTTTTAATTTTAAGTAATTTGTTACCTTATTTATATACTTTTTAAACTAATTTTCCATTAACTATTTAAGTATATGTAAATTTAATATTGCCCCTTTTAATTTAATATAATTAAAACTAACTTACCGTTAGTTTACTAATTAGTTAATTATGTAATTTTAATTATATATATATATATATATATATATATATATATATAATTTTATATGTTTAGTCTAACTAAAGTTTTATTTATTTTACTTAAATATAGGTCATTTCAATAACTAATTATTTCCCATTAATTAATTTAGATTTAAAAATGATAATAGGCATTTAACTAAATTATTAACTTTTTAACTATTATATTCTCATGTCCATATCCCTTGATCCAGTTTAGTTAGCCGTTTCTCAGTCAAATATAGTCGTTAGCCATTCTAGCTAACCAGTTCAATATAGACGTTTCCTGGTCAAATATAGTCATGGGATGTTCTACTCTATCTATTTAACATGCAGCCTAGATCTAAATCTTCAACTTATCCTGACGATGAACCACTCTCGTTGGTTAGAAACGCGTCAACAAATGCATTCGAATGTGATTTACGCCAAAAAATCTTTTCAAAAAACTTGATATGGATCATAGAAGCTTAAATTCAACAATATTACTATTTGTTAAACCGGTACTAAAAGACAGATTTCTGAGTAATTAGTTACTCAAAAATCAGAATTCAACCCATAAGAGCATAGATAAATAATAACATATGATTGAGGCAAATTACTCATACCCACAAAAGTGCACAAATATGAATAAAATGACACATTCCTACCATCAGAAAATAAAACTAGTATTTGAAATAGTAGTATTAGAAATACAAATTTATTGAATCCATTCCTATCGCTCTGGTCTCCAACAGTCTTTTACATTTCTTGAATTTATGTTGTTACAAAAAAAGCTGGAGAAGTGCAAACTATGTCCATCATACATAATTCAGAATGCAAAAGAAAAATCCTCAATAATCCCCAAATCTAAGATTTTCACTCGTCCCACCTACAACTCTAAATCCCGAAGTGCTTTTAGAATTCGAGAATTGCAGAGGAGAGAGCCCATATTACATTCTACAATCTTTTATTTATAATATTTACATAGGAATTCAAAATATGAAATTTTGTTGAAGAATAAATTTGTTTAATCAGTTTTCATTAGCTCAAAATTTCATTCTTGTATTGTTGGAGCCTTCACAATGGTTGAGATCTTGTTCTCCTCATATCTTCAACTGTTTTCCTACAAAAACAAATCAAAATGGAAAAATAAAATCAAAATGTTAAATCTGGAATTAAAAGAAATCCAATCAAATTCAAATAAATAATTGAAAAGGAAATATGAGATTTTTATTTATGCATGTGATGATTTAATTAACCAAGGAGAATATTGGCCAATGGGTCTACACTCAGAAGAAGTCGTGGGCAAATAAGAATGTAGAAAATAAAACTCAGAAAATTGATTTTGTTAAAAATTCAAAGTCTGATCTTCTACTGCATTTTAGACCTAATAAATGATCAACTCTGGAAATGAAACAACTTCGTAGATATTCTCTAGAATTTTATCTTTCCAATGAGCCATCATGGGCCTCATTAAGCCAAGTAAAACTCAATTTAAAACCTTTTGAAGCTGGTATATTAAAATTGCTAGAATTCTGGAAATTTTGTTGCTTAAGCTAAAATTCTAAGTTTTTCTTCCTCCCCCCTAGGTTCTTCCAGGTTCTTTCTTTGGGTGGGTATGATTTTGTTCTCGAGGGTCTGGTTTCGCTTAGCGTTGGCAGCGTTGTTCTTCGTAGGATTTTCCTCCTCTTGAGCAGTATATCATTTTTATGGAGAAATTATTAAAATTGAGCATAAATTATTCATTAATTATTACTTATATTATTAAAAACAATATTAAAACAATTGACAATGCAATTAACAGTCTTTTAAGCATTTAGTTCTAGTAATATTCATTTAATTAAGTAGTAGTATAACCATAACATAGTGGTGTTATTTAGGGCTTTTTTGACTAATCTAAATATATTGATCAATTAATATTTATTTTAATATTATTAATTATATATATTATTATACATATAACATTATAAAAATTAATTTATATATAATTACCCTAATTTAACCCTTTTTCTTTATAAATTAACTCATATAACCCCTCGTATTTTATTTAGGGCTTTTATATATTAATATAAATTAACTAACTAATTATCTTTATAGTATTGATTATATATATTAATAGCTTACACTTATAATCTTAGTAATAACACATTATTAATTTAATAAATTAATAAATTAATTTTTATTTTTACCCAATTTAACTGTCTTCTATAAAATTAATTATAAATTAATCAGAAATAAGATTAATAACAATAAATAATACATTATACATATATATTTAAGTTAAATTTAATGAAATAATTAAATAAATATTAACATATATATATATATATATATTTTAATAAGGTAATATTCGAAATTAAATAAATGAATTATTTCCACGAGATTAACCTAGCTCAGAAGTTAATAATATTATATAGAGGAAGTTTGACTGGGGTTCGTGATTGGCAAAGTAACCGTTAAAGTGTTTTAGTCGTTGGAGTCTCTGCCTGGACTATTTAAAACGCTGAGCTAGATCTGTATTTTCAACTTGTCCTGACGATGGACCACATTGGTTGGTTCGAAACGCGTTGGCAGAAATCTTTCTTATGTGATTTACGCTGAAGCTCTCCTTATAAATTTATTTCTAAATTAAATTGTTGTTATTAATTAATTAATAAAATTAATTATAACTTCATTATTAATTTTATTAATGTTTGATAAACTAAATAATACAATTATTTTAATTAAATTTAATTAATTATATGTAAATATAATTAATTTTAATTATATTAAATAATTATAAATAGTAATATATACAAGTTATACTAATATATTAACTTTTTGTTTCAAACAAAATGAAACACTTAGTAACGATCGCATTGGCCTCATCGCACTTTTCATTTCGAAATGTTAAAGTTTTTAAAATTAATGCGATAAGTTTTCTAAGAGAAGTTTTTTGCGATAAGACTTTTTTGATAAGTTTTTTGTGATCTTGGTCTCAAAGGCTATTAAATTAATTAAGATGAGTGGGCCCACGTGAATTATTAATTTTACAAATTGAATTATAGCCATGTTTTAATTTTGAGATTCCAAGTTTGGTAATTTGTTTAAAAATAATCAATTGAAGTAAATTACCAAGATCTTTAAATGCGTTTTCATCCATTGTATGATTTAACTGGGTCATTTTGTAGGACCATTAGTGAGAAAATGAAAATTTAATAGAAGTTAACTAAAAGTCAATATTTACAATGAATGACCATTGAACTTAATTAGCTATAAAAAATCGAAATTTTATACATTTATTTACATTTTTAGTCCGGGCGAGAAAACAATCAAACTTCAAAGGAGTGTCATTTACAAACCGGTTGACCAAATGAGGTGAAACAAGTATCGATGGAAAGCTTATGAAAAGTCAGATTCAAAGAAACAATCAAAACATAAATCCGAAGAAAGTTTAAAAAAAAAAAAAAAAAAAAAGGCTAAAATTCTTAATGAAAACTATAAAATATGTTTTGCCAAAAATTAATGGAAAGGGTCCCCATTATTTGAAGTAATGGGGGGGTGTTGGGTTTTCCCTACAACAATGGTGACACACTAGGAAGAACCAATTATCTCTGGTTAAATATGACGAACTTTAATTTGTCTAAAAGGTTAAAAATAATGGAGTTTACGAAATCGTCTAACAGTAAAATATTTCCATAGGTCCCACATAAAATAGATTAAGAAATATGAGTTTGTAAAGATAAGTACTCAAAGAAGACTAGAGTAAAAGTTATGAATCCAAATTTGGGAAAATTTGTTTTAAAACTACCTCATATAATAATAGAAGAAGATAGAGATAGGACTTTTTATAAAGCATATATCCATTTTATGATTGTCTCTGACATTGCTTCGTTGCCAGCGAGACTTAACGGTACCCCAACGAAGTTGTATTTTATGCCATACAATCTTAGTCCCGCTATTAGCGAGCGTCCATAGCCCCGACGGGTTTACTTGTATTTCCCATGCTTCCTCTTTAATCACTCTTTTGATAAGCGTATTTGAAAGCTTTTGTTTATGATGTATTTGCGTGAAAGAGATGGGATGGTAATAGAAATTTATGTTTAATGGACATAATACTTTCATAATGTTTGCTCCAAATTATTTCCCTACAGCTACCAATCAGAGGATTTTATGTGGAGGGGTGGAAGGGATTCATCGTGTTAAACTCAAATCAATTCTTTCCTTGAAAAAGTAAATTCAGTCGCCTAGAAAGGATGTGTATTCCTCCATGAAAAATATTTAAAGTTAGATGATCTGATGTTTCCATAAGGATATGCCTTTAATGATAAATTAAATTCACTTAAATGGATAGACTTAAGATATTTCCCATGTATGTCAATCACTGTTAGGCGAGGAAAAAGGCCTTTCATATAAATCATGGAAGAGTCACCAAAATGAAATCAAAACTGAAAGCGAAAGGAAAAGAATTTTTATACTAAAGTAAGAAAAGAAATCAACAAACCAAAATTAAATTGAAGAAAGAAAAAACTAAAAGAAAAATCCAAATTTAAAAGATAAATTCCATCAAGACTACTTATACAAATGTCTCAACAAAAGAGATAAAAGAAAATAATCATGTGAATGTTCCTTCTTTTGTTGAGATTTAGATAAATTTTATCTTGCAGAGATATAAGCAATTTGGATTCTAATAGCAATGATGATATATAATATATTAAATGAGAAGTCTCTTTCTGCTGCAAACTTTCTTGTTTCAAAGCAAAACCTACAAAAAGCATCTTAATCATTTTCAAATAAAAGCAATGCTTAAGGAAACAGTTAAAGGTTCAGAAACTCCCCAGTTTAGCTGATTCAATGAGGATCATTACTGCTTATCTCAAGAATCTCAAAGAAAACTAAACAAAATAGAATGAACTTCAACATTGATCTGGCAAAGGCGCAATAGGTTCATGAATACCTACAAAAACAGAGTTAAAGATCAGCAAAAACTAAAAACGAAACTAAAAACAAAAGTAAAATAATGAGAATGGGTACATGAACTTACCATTGGATAATTTCATTTAATCTTACCTGAAATATATCATTTTCTCCAATACTAGCTAACTTCTTACTTTAATTAAAATTAAAAGCATGAAGAAGTTGAACTAACTGAAATCTTATTAACCCAAAATCTTCATTTATTAAATCTATACTAAAGCGAGCAGTAAACTAGAATAATGTAATGCTTTGTGTTCAAGGAATCGAAAATGAACCAAACTCATCAAAATTAGAATGAAGATATGCTTCTTAATGAATCGCAACGATGAATGTTCTCTTAATATTACAAGTTTTGTATCAACTCCATGATTTTCATAAATTGTTCAAAATCAAGACCAAATCCCAGACAATGTAAAACACAAGTATAGATGGAGTGGTCTTGAATTTCATATATTTAAATATAGAGTGATATATTAAAACTGAAATGTAAGAGAAATTGAAAAATGATTTAACTGTGTTGCAAATTTATTATTAATTACTTCATTATCACAATGGTTACCCAAGAGTGACTTAAATTCTTTTATACATGATAGTGTTTTATTAGATGCAATGCACATCTTTCAAATTACGAGATTTATCTTTGCCGATACGCGATCAAATGTTGCATAATGATTGAAATTCAATGGCAGAGAGGCATGCATCAAGATCTATTGCATTGAAAAATCTTAAGGTAAGGCTTCATTGAACTTTGCGATGCGATACAAGTGTTGCAATAGAATATTTGCCATATGGGCATATGCTATGTAAAAATGTGATATCGCAATTGCTATGTGAATATATGCGATGTGATAGAGTGATCGCAATATCGAAGAATCAAAGATAGGAGTTGTTAAAAGGACACGCCAATATTATTTTGTGATTGCGGGGATGTGATGGATGACATGGCAAATTGGTGGGACCATCTTTGAGTTTTATAATAAATCGGTAATCAGAAGATTTTGAAAACGGGATGTAATATCGTTGATATGCCGATATACAATATGGAATGGACCCGATCATTTAATTATATGGATTTAATTTCTTATCAAATCTGGGACCTCGAAACTTTTAAACGTATGCCCCAACCGAAATCGAGATGGATGCAATATATTTTAAAACTAGATTATAATGTCATATCGGGTCCAGGACATTGAAACTTTTAAAACATGTGCTTCAACTAAAATTTTGATTTATAATTAGTATGCAATATCTTTTAGAACTAGATTTAAATGTGGTATCGGGTCCAGGATTGGGTGGATATCGCAATACTTCAATTGATGTTTATATGAAATGTCTCGACAATGGGATGCTTTGATAATTCTATGTAGCAGTCTTTTGAGATTGGGTGTTTTAAAGTATCCAATTTACATGGAAGTGTCCAACTCAATTTTTCCTTTCTATAAAAACTCCATTCAATAATTTGATTAACCATCGGATTATTCGATCGAAGGAAGATGTTATCACGACTTTCTCTTGAAGAGAGTTGCGATATTATAATGATCCAACATGAATTTCCTGATAATATATTTAAAAGTATAAATGGAATTTTAATGAAATATACAAGGAAAAATAATTAATCCTCAAATTCTGACAAAACAACTAATACTTCCTTGAGCATGTTGCAGATTTAAAATAGTTTCCTGCTTGTTTCCAAAATGAATGAAAACCTGCAAAATAAACAGAACTATAATAAGGAATAAACTTAGAAAAAGAAAAATTAATAATAGATGAAAATGTTTCTGTAAATTTCATACCTGGAAGAAAATTGGCTGTAAATTTTACCTTGTGAATCTTCAATTTCTCCCATGTTTTTTCAAAATTCCCATATGTTCAAGATCATCTATTTATTTAATCTAAAATTATAAGTAATGAATTTTCATATTGCATCCACCTTAAATTTATATAGGAAAACAAGAGTGGTGCAAATGAGTTTGTTTTCAGAAATACTTATGAATCCATAATTGTCAAGTTGTAGCAAATTCTTGGAATTTATGTATGATCTTTGAGATGAATTTTTTTGCAAAACAAGACAATTAAAGGTTTCATAAATATGTATGATCTGACTTTTCAAGAGCTTCTAAAATTTACTAAGCCATTTTTCCAAAAAATGAAAGTGGAGGCACGGAAGAAGTCAGATTCATTACTCGCTTTATTGAAAATCTGAAATAATGAAATAAGTGTAAACAGAAAAGAAATATAATCTAAATTAATCTATTCCTACTTCTAACTTAATTAAGGAAACATGACTAGGTATAGTCATACTTCCAATGTAACCACTTTCTCATTTTAATTCATGCTTGTATGTATAGATCAATCATTAGTAACAAAAATACAAATAAAATTAACTAAAGAAAATAAATATGAAAGCAAAATATACAGTTATTGCTAATATATTATTTACAATTACCTTCTCTTAAAATGTCCTTTCCAGTTGAATTTCATATGGATCATAGAAATCTGGATGAATTTCCATTGATGATTGGAAGAGGTTCAAAAGAGGGGATAACAAGCCAAATCGTGGAAATGAACCTTTAGATACAATGGCCTACATAAATATGTTAGTGTTATGTGCAAGTGTTAAATTATTAGCAATCTTCTGTGAAGGAAAACTTTTCAAATATTTTTCAAATGGGTTAATGAAAAATAGATGAAAATCTGTTAGATACAGTGGAAGATTATTAATTGAATCAGATTGCTGGTCATATTGTGAAAATTCACTCTCTTGTTTACACTACCTTTGAGAAGGTAGAAGTAATTGATAAAAAATGAACGTCAGTTGAAATTGGAAGAGAAATAGCTCTTGATGTTCACTATTAGAATCTGAAACTTCATTTTCCCATTTAGACAATGTTCAATACTGAGCTGCTCAATATGCCAGCACAAATTATCTAAAAATTAAAAATTAAAAACAGAAAACAAATCTGAATTTAAACAAAATAAATGAAGGAAAAATAAAAAAATCAAATAATAGTTTACACTAGTGTTACAATTATTGTTACAGTACAATTGAGACTAACTTAAAACAATTTATTTTTCACAAGACTTGAATGATTGCTAATACCAACTTGTGAATTAGAAAGAGAATCGTGACTATGAATAGGAATGAGATCTTGATCGTCATATAAATCATAGATTGGAATGTTTTCTCGAATGTTGAAATCATTAGTATGATTAATTATTTCAAAATGAGAACTATTTTAAACAATTTTTGAATTAGAGTGTTCTTCATTTTCACATTTGATTAGACTTTGATCATAAGGATTCAATAGTGAAGTAGACAAATCAATGTCCTCAATGTCAAAGTAATTATCATAAATGACTTCAAGATATTCATTATAATTCCCTTTTATATTATATGATGTAACAAAACAAGAAGGAATATAAGGCACATGTTCATTAATGTCAGAAGAATGATCAATAACTAATTCTCTATCTTGATAAAAACTAATCGGCCTTCATTAAAATGAACATCTCTGTTTTCTGAAATACCATTAATGTTAAGAGGAGATAAATTGCTATCAACAAAAATCTCAGGATAAAGGGAAAAATGAGAATCAAAAGCAATGGATTTAAAAATCTCTTTATTTGAGAACTCTTTTGCATTTTGTTCATTGTAAATTTTAGGTTTGCGATCATTCATTTGTGTACCTGTGCTTTCTTGAAAAATATTGTTTTGTTGTCTTGAATTTGGAATTTGCTCATCATAAAAGAATTCAGAAATTTGTACAGCAGGCTACGTATTATTGGAAACTTCGATTGCTGCTTGTACTTGCTGATTTATGTTCTGATTTTCTAAATTTAACTCATACTGGTTTTCAAATTTCAAAGCGGTATCTTCTTCAAGATTATTTCTAGTATCTTCTTGCACTTGAATAGTAAAATTCTCTAAGCTTTGTGATAGAGATTTGCTGACATGTGAAGGTGCATCCTGATCATTATCAATATTGTAGGAAGTGTGCACTAAATGAATAAATTGATCGTATGTAATAGAAGCCACTTCATCATCATTTGTTTGCATCTTCATATTGGAATTCTCAATTGTGTTAATGTAACTGGAAGGAGTTTAAGCAAAGCTTGAAATAATTTCACATGGATTATGAATGGGAGGAAGAGAGCAAATATGTTTATAGCAATCTAATAATTCCTCGTCGCTAGGTTTTTCTTCAATTTTAAATTTCAGATAATTTAAATAAAACCTTATTGTAAAATCAATCAAAGATTCATTTTCGAATCTTTGTAAATATTCAAAATCGTCACATACTTTTTCGTAGTTATATCCGTCAAATTCACAAATTAAAATTGTAACAATTGATCCCAGTTGTGAATTGAAGCAACTGGAAGTGATTTACACCAGCCTCTGGCTTTTTCCAAGAATGTAAGAGTAAAAATCCTGCATAAAATACCTCCATCAATTCCTTAAAAAGTGTAATTTGAAAATTTTTGAATGAATTGTAAAGTATCATTAAATGCAGAAGTATTTGTCTTACCATTAAACTTTACCTAAGACAAGAGTGTTACCACTTCTAGTGGAGCATTAGAAGATGTGTGTCCATGGATACAACTCCAAATTGGAAGTTTAAGAGGAGTCATCGTGATAAATAAAATGTGAGAATACAAAGACTCCAATAGACAACAAGTTTTAGACCCTCTTTCTAGCGCCAAAATGTTGAAGCCTCGAAATTTGCTGCAACAACGCGGGGGATGACCACCTGGTCCGGGCCTTAAAGTAGCTCCTTTTCCGTTTGGAATGGTGGTTCTGACTGGTTCAACTAGGTCCAATTACCTTCTCTTATTCTCCAAAATGGATTACAATATGACTTTCATCCACCAAGGGAGAAGAGACATCAGAGTAGCCCTCTTGCTGATCAAGCAAGAAAGTGATCCTTAAGCTAATCTGGGGCTCAACCAAGCCACAACTAAATCTTGCCTCTTTATGAAGAGGACTTTTAGAAATGTCGAATTAATCTAAATGAAAAATTATTCTAAAATGAAAGCAAAAGGAACTAAATCATAATCTTATCTCAATTAGGTAGATATAGATCTAACCCAACTGAGAGCAAGATATTTAAATGATATTGATTTAAATATGTCTGGTTTATAATGAATATCACGCTAACGAAGTAGTTCAATTAACTAACATTATGAATACCAAGTCACATTCTATTAAGAGACCTCTTGACTAAAATAATCAACCAACAAGATTTAGGAAGAAGTTCACAGAAATGATATTGATTTGTTTAATCAGTAATTTGAATAATTAAACAATAATATGAGAAATAATTTCACAAAATATTACTATTTGTTAAACTATTATTGAAATTCAGGTTTCTGAGTAATTAGTTACTCAGAAATCAAAATTCGACCCATAAGAGCACAGATAAATAATAACATATGATTGAGACAAATTACTCATACCACCAAAAGTGCACAAATATGAATAAAATGACACATTCCTGCCATCATAAAATGAAACTAGTATTTAAAAAAGTAGTATATTAAATACCAATTTATTGAATCCATTTCTCTGGGTCTAGTCTCCAATAGTCATTTACATTGCTTGAATTTATGTTGTTGCAACAAGAGTTGTAGAAGTGCAGACTCTGCCCATCATACATAATTCAGAATGCAACAGAAAAATCTTAAATAATCCCTAGATCTGAGATTTTCACTCCTCCCACCTACAAGTCTAAATCCCTATTATAGAAATGCTTTTAGAATTCCAGAATTGTAAAGGAGAGAGCCCATATTACATTATACAATCTTTTATTTATAATATTTAAAAAGGAATTCAATCTAGGAAATTTTGTTAAAGAAGAAATCTATTTAATCAGTTTTCATTGGCTCAAAATTCCATTCTTGTATTGTTAGAGCCTTCTCATTGATTGAGATCTTGTTCTCATCATATATTCAAATGTTTTCCTGCAAAATCAAATCAAAACAAAATTAAAATGGAAAAATAAAATCAAAATGTTAAATCTATAATTAAAATAAATCCAATCAAATTCAAATAAATAATTGAAAAGGAAATCTGAGCTTTTTATTGATGTTTGTGATGATTTAATTAGCCAGTGATATTATTGACGAATGGGTCTACACTCAGAAGAAGTCGTGGGCAAATAAGAATGCTAAAAATAAAACTCAGAAAATTGATTTTGTTAAAAATTCGGAGCCTATTCTTCTGCTGCATTTTAGACCTAATAAATTATCAAATCTAGAAATAAAACCACTTAATAAATATTCTCTACAATTTTATCTTTCCAATGAGCCTTCTTGGGCCTCATTTGGCCAAGTAAAATTCCATTTATGAGCTTTTGAAGTTCATATATTAAAAATTGCCGAAAATTCTAAATTTTTTGATTAAATTATATTTCTAAATTAAAATTTCGTTATTAATTAATTAATAACAATTAATTATAAATGCATTAATAATCTTATAGTTGTTTAATAAACTAAATATATACAATTATTTTAATTAAATTAAATTAATTATATAATAAATACTAATTAAAAAAAATGTAAGTTTAGGTAGGTCCTTTTCTATTTATAAGTCGCAAATTGAGAACACATACATGACATAGGTGCCCACAGCTTGCCCAATGGAAAACCAAGCTATTAGCCACCTAAAAATAACATAGGCCATCCAAAATTGGTATGCCTGTAATCTTTCTAACCATGTTATGTAAACCATACAATTAGAAATAAAGTTTTTATCTATTGTTCCTATGGACATTCAGAAATAAAAAAGATATTTTCCGCTAAAAAAGAGCACACTACTAATCTGAAAACAGAATGAGACTAAGTTTCTGATCTTCCTGGTCTGTTTCCACCGTTGTTGGGTGCACTTCTGAACCCCCATGCACACGTCCCCTATTTGCTACTCCTAGGATGCTTCTCTCGATATGGTCCAATCTCATGTCCTACCTGCAAAGCTAAAATTGTATGGTCTATGGGTCTTTCTTATAATTAGGCATGTCTCTTGTTATTAAGGCCATGCCCATTGAAACCTGCTCTACTGCCTTGCATAGCAGCTTCTTCATAAGCCAGTACAGGTGCATTGTTTGCTTATACTAAGTCATTCTACCCCTTGTGTTACCCGGGTCAGAAACCATACCCCTCCACTCTTCCATTTCCTCCTCAGACTCCTCCTCCTTCATTTCCGCTTCCATGTCTTCAATTATTTCTCTTATGCCTTCATCTGTATTTCTCATGTAAGTTGTGGCTGCTTCCTGAATGGTTTCGTTCATCGATCGACGGCCTCGCCGTTTACCAGGGGTGCTACTATTCTGCAGCCCCAGGAGGTTGCTTGTCTATCCTTGGCGACTGCGACCGCGACTACGCCCTCAAGCCCGTCTGCGACTTGCTCGAGCCATCTCCCTGCTGCCTTCTACCTGTTCACAGGACGAGCAGTAATGTGTTAAAATAAAATCCTCGCTAGTCCAAGTGCCCATCCACTCCGGATTAAGTTGTTCATGGGTACACTTGCCTATACCCAGTTCACCCTGAGGACTATCCCGGCCCCTCCCTCTATTTCTCATTACTTTTCCTTTAGGCAAATTTTTGTGATCTACATCTCTAATGTTTGCCCGCTCCCCTACTGGAATTCGCCCTTCCCCATCCCGGTTATTCCGCAGCATGGTAAAGCCATTAGCCATGATCCTAGCTACCCTTTCAGTGTTGTCAGAGGGTTCCTCTTGGGGAGGAAGTAACAGCTTACATGGGTTCCCTATCGAGTTTCCTTCACAGTCCCTTTTCCTTATGCTCTTCTCGTTGGCTTTCTTTAAGAAACTGCTTTGTCTAATGCCTTTACCCCAACTTTCTGTCCTCATTTCCTCTCTGTTATTTTCACATAGTATATGCTCCTGCTTCCCCCCTTTGTCATTGCTTATTTCTTTACCCTTCTCCTTATTCCAGTCCCAACGGTTAGGCTCTGTCATGATCTGAGGCCTAGACTGATCACTCTTCCTATTCCCCTTGACATGACCCTGCTCATCCTCCCTTCCTCTGTTTTTAACCCCTCCCAGCATACTACCAATGGTGGAAACAATAACAGGAGGGCAGCAATTTACATACCCGGTAGCACGATCCTTGTTTTTTGGTGTAGGATGTGGCTCCCCCATCCCGCTCCTTTCGCGCTTCCCTCGCCTTTTATCATTCCTCTTTGCTCTACTCCTTCTATACTCCCACATGCCACCACCCTGCTATCTCGTCGTGCCATCATCACCGCCCTTCCCCCCACTCTTCGGCCTGACAGTCCTTCTACCATCTTTCATTACCAAACGGCGGTGCCTTTCCACATAGCTCTAAGCTCTCACGTGAGCTATACTGACCTGTCCTTGTTCCATCATTCCTCTGATGCCGCCATTATGGCGCAATACCTTCTTTATCACCCCGATCGGGGGTTTATTATACTCCTTTTGGTTTCTCTTAGGCATTAACATCATCCTTCACTAATATATCCCTTAGTGGAGACAATCTTGTACCATTTGGGTGTATGGGCCATGTTTTTTCCAAGTTGTCCGATTGCAGTTCGCTTCCCCAGTTGGCAAGGAAATCAGCTGCCTTGTTGTTGTCCCTTTTAACATGCTTGATTATGATGTATTCAAATTGGTTCATAATTTCACCCAACTCCTGTATGAGACTTGCAGTTCTCCAACTATGACTAATCTTTTCCCAATTCGTTCCAGAATGCAGCTTCCTCATCAAGTTGATGGCCATTAGGGAGTCCCCTTCCACTTCTAGTTTGTTATACCCTAGCTTAACCACTATTTTAAATCCTTGTCTAGCTGCCATTAGCTCTGCTTCGTTGTTGCCCAGTCTGCCTCTGTAAGCTGCGTATATCAGCCTGGTCCTGCCCTGACTATCTCTGAAGATGCCGCCCATCCCTGCATTACCTGGATTACCTTTGGAAGTGCCATCAAAGTTCAGTTTGATGAAACCTTCTACTGGTCTACTATACCTCTGGGCCTATACCCCTTGTGTGCTTGTTCTTTTCCAACCCTTTTCTCTTACCATCTCTTTTGTCAAATTTAGTTGTCTCAAGATCTTGGTTTCTTGTATCGAGGTATTACAGTCCTCCTACTTCCATTCCTCTTCCAGTATGGTTTCCCTTATGTGCTCTACTATTCTTCCCCAAACCATCTCCATTGTTAGTGCTTCATTCTTGAATATTCTTCAATTTCTTTCCTTCCATATCATCCATAGAGTGAAACCCATTGCTAAACCCTAGGCTCTATTAAAGACCAAGCTAATAAATGTCCACGAACCCAGTGTTGCACTGTCTCTTTTATACTTTGCGAGTTTCTATTCGTTCTTCCAAAGAAGCCAAGGAGAGCATTCCATTGGCTTCTCGCGAACTAACAAGAATTTGGTAAATGCTCTATGTTTTCATTTTCTATCTTACAGAGTTCACAACGAGTAGGACCTTGCATCCCTCTTTTTTGTATTTGATCAGATGTTAATATTCGACCCTTACAAGTTAACCAAAGAAAGTATGCCACTTTCAGCTACCACTTTCTTTCCCATATTTGTTTCCATAGGTGTTGATTACCTTCCTGTTCCGTTTTAGTCTTCAAATCATATGCCTCCTTTACCGTGAAGCTTCCTTTCATTGTGTGGCCCCATCGCAGGATATCATGTCCTTCCCTGACCAAAATCTTACGTGGTGGCATTTCCTCCATATAGTGTCTCTTCTGATCTTCTTCAATATTTTGTTCCCAGTCATCCAGATTTTTCCATACTCTCCAATTCTCTTCTATATGGTCTTCTTTCCAATAGCCCTTCACTTGATTTAGTCCTGCATCTTGTGAAGCCTGTTGAATAGTTATGAGTTCCTGTTTTTCCTGTAGTTTTCTCCATTGCCGCCATGCCTCGTCCCAAAATTTTGCACTTTGACCATCTCTTATCTCCTAGAAGGCATGATTTGTGATTAGATCTCTATTCTCGCTAGCTAAGTTCCAAACATTGGAACCTCTTCTTTTCTCTGTGTTTCTCAAGATCTCTTTTGGTTTTACTGGCATATCATACTTATTGGCCCATATCTTCTTCCAATATTAATTAATTTTAACTATATTAAATTAATTAATTAATTATAATAATATATATATATATATAAAGCTTTGTTTCAAACTAATTGAAAACAAAATGAAATTCTTTAATAACGATCGCATCTACCTCATTGCACTTTTTGTTTCGAAATGTTAAGGTTTTTTAAATTACACGCGATAAGGTTTTGCGATAAGACTTTTCTTATAAGTTTTTTGTGATTTTGGTCTAAGGGGCTATTAAATTAATAAAGATGAGTGGGGCCCACATGAATTATTAATCCTACAAATTGAACTATAACCACTTTGTAATTTTGAGATTCTGATTTTGGTAATTTATTTAAAAATAATAAATTGAAGTAAATTACCAAGATCCTGAAATGTGTTTTCCTCTGTTGTATGATTTAGTTGGGTTGTTTTGTAGGACCGTTAGTAAGAAAATGAAAAATTAATAATGAATGGCCATTGAACTTAATTAGCTATAAAAAATTGAAATTTTATACATTCATTTACATTTTTAGTCCAGGCAACAAAACTATCAAACTTCAAAGGAGTGACATTTACAAACTGATTGACCAAATGAGTCGAAACAAGTATCTATGGAAAGCTTATGAAAAGTTGGATTAAAAGAAACAATCAAAACATAAATCTAAAAAAAAAAAAAAAAAAAAAAAAAAAAAAAAAAAAAAACTTAATGAAAATTATAAAAATTGTTTTGCCAAAAATTAATGGAAAGGGTCCCCATTATTTGAAGTAATGGGGGGGTTTTGGGTTTTTCCTACAACACTAGTCTAGCATGGAAAGCTCATAGAGCTTCAAATTCTCGACAACTCATCATTGACTAAATATGCATGTATGAGGTACACTTAGTGTATAGGTGTTATGTCCCAACTTTTCCAGTATCTTAAAGGGACTATATCACATAGCCTTGATTTTATTACCTAAACCCTATAGCCTCTCCTTGTTCAATTGTAACCACACTCTATCTCCCACCTTAAATGACCTCTTTATTTTATGTTGATCATGCCTAGCCTTGTACTTTTCCAACACCTTTTTTAGTGTCTTCTATAACTATAGATGGATCTACCTGATCTTCTCAATAAATTTTCCTCCCCTTAAGGAATTTCCTATAAGATCATCCTTCACTCATCCTTGCTACTAATACACAATATCCAAAGGTGAAGGTGGGAAATATCCAAAAAATGTTTAAATGTAGACCTACAAGTAGAAGTATGGACTACTATGTTATAAGAGTGTTTTATATATACCAAATTTTCATCATGTGTCTTTGGATGCTTTTGATTATAGCCCCTCAAAAGTTGCACTGAAGTCCTATTGACTACTTTTGTCTACCAATTTGTCTATGGATGGAATTTTGTAAACCTTTTTAACTTCGTGTCCATCTTCTCCCACAGTGTAATAAAAAACGAACTGAGAAATCTTGTGTCCCTATCTGAAATGATGCTCCTTGGTATCCCAAAGTGCACCCAGACCTATCCAAAGAACATGTTTGTTGCTTCTTTCCTACTTATGGTATTTTTACAATGCATCAAAACTCACATCTTGCTAAGCTTGTCAACTACCACAAACCGATAGTTATGTCCCTTCCCGGTTGTTGGTAATCCTCCCACAAATTCCATGGAAATAATTTCCTAAGGAAAATAGGGTTCAAGTAAGGTATGAGATAGACCTTATTTCCTATTACTAGGCTTGTTGATACAACAAAGGATGCATCCTCTTATGAACTTAGCCACATTTTCTTGCATATTGGACTAATACACATACCTATGCAAGTTGGATACAATTTTCCCTATGCTAAAGTTCCTTGAAACCTTGGAGGTGTGAGCCTCTCTAATTAGTGGTATTCACTCATATTTAGGAACACGTAACATATCTAGTATATAGAGTAACCTGTCCTGAAGATGGTAGTCAATTGTGCTATCATTATCATGCACATGATTCGACCCTGCAACTGTTAAAACTATTGGGTATGGGTGGCCTTAAAAGCATGTCAACAAAAAAAATTGTGTTTCCTTTTGTATACTTGATCACCAATTGAATTTGTTATAATAATAAAAAATTATCATTTTCTTGTAATGCCTAGTTTGTTGTATATTACTTTGGTCATATAGATATTGTATTGGTTATTGATCTTTGTGGATTAATATCACCTTTCCCTTCATATAGTGTTTCCACTTCTTCACATCTTGCACCATAGAGCTCCTTGTCATAGGTAGGGTAGTTAAGAATTTCCCCATGAAATAGCTCAAAATGGTCACATATAGGTGTTACACTAAAAATTGTCACCATGACTATCTGCAGTTAATATGGCTCCATCAATAGTCATATTATCCTCCTTGTCAAGCCTAATACCTCTGCTCTCCATGTCAAACTTCAAGAAAGAGAGAAAGTCAATAAAAAATCATGTTTATCTCTGGGTACGCAGGTTCTCTCTACCTTGCCTGCGTGTACGCATCCCAAGCTCATTGTACCTGCGTACTTGTACGCTCTGTAAGTCAAGGGATGGGTGCGTACTCCTGTAAAGGTCAAAAGGCGTGAGTTTCATCTTAAAAAAAGTTACTTGTGGTCACTTCTAGAGCTTTCTAGAAGAGTGTTTGACGTGTATTGAGCGCCTCCAGATGGTTCATGCATCCCTATGATAGAGGAACTTATCCCATCAAGAGAGGAGCTACCCCATCCAAAAGAGGGAGTATCCCATTGATGTTGGAACTGAATAACTTCCTCTAGAACACTATAAATACAGGCATTGGGCCAAAGGAGGGGAGGTTGAAAGCTGAACATTCCAAAGGGTAGATGCTGCTGGAATTAGGACTTCCATTGTAGAAGCTTGTGAGGAGAGATTACCATCCTTTCTTGTTTCATTTGGAAGTGGGTGAGCTTGTCAAAGTAGAGGAAAACTCTTGCTGGACCCTGGGAGGAACTTGCACAACACCAAGGCTCAGGTTGTAATGGTTTCTTTTTTGTTTCCTTAATACAAATAAGTCCATTCTTCTCAATGATTTGTTGTTAATGAATTGTTTCATATACTCCTTGGTCTATATGTTGAATATGCTTTGTTTTATGGGATATTCCGGTGTTATGTAATCGTTTGATTGTTAGTGAATGCAGGTTTCGAAGTGAAGGAGGAGCTCATCTGGATCGACGAGGCTAGACTACTACAACAGCGTTGGACTACAGGTAGGATCTAAAACACTTGATTTCTCGTATGATAAATGCATGTTTAGAGAAGGATTGCTCTTAATTGTCTTGTTTGTCACTAGAAAGTCTTAGGCTTCTAGGGAGGTTGGTTTTGTCCGCAAGATTAACTCTTTCCGCATGACAAATTGGCGACTCCACTGGGGATCCATTAATGTGATTGATTTTTCCTTTGAGTGACACTTTGATCTGAAAAGAGTCATTTCTTTTTTGGTTTTTGATTGGTTGACTGTGTATTTGGGTGGGCTAGCTTAGAGTTAAGTTAGATTTTAGTTTTTCTTGGTTTTTCAGTAGTACGCACCCTTTGAGTTAGGCACCGTGCGTACCTGTACGCACTGCACCTTTGTACACAGAGCGTGCACGCACCTGTGCAAACAGGCTGCCTGCGTACCCTGTCAAAATTGAGAAAATTTCCATTTTGTCCATTTTTTTCCTTTAGATTTTGTCTTTCATTAGTCTTTACTGCCCAGATCCACTGGTTATCTGTCAGAGATCTTCACCTGAACTTGTTTCGTTAGTGTCAAGAGTTTTAGTGAAATTCATTGAAGTTTTAGCCTTAGGGTTTGATTTTTGCATTGGTCCTGTAGTGACTTTGACTTTAGAAGTTGTGAAACCTTGGATATCTCTAGTTTTGTCAGTCTTCTTAGGAGTCGGACCTGTCATAAAGTCTACCTGTGTGAGCAACCTACCTTTGTGTTGTCTCTTTGCGAAATTTCAAAATAGCTTGTTGATTGAAGTTGTGAATTTCATTCTTAAGAAAAGAACAAAAGAGTTTTATTTTTGTTTTTGACTGGTTTATGATTCTGCATGAACTAGTCCTTGGTTTGATTGTTACCAAGTAAAACAACCTGGAATCATATTAGTAGGCTTTTGCCTCTTTAGATTTGCTTTTAGGTAAATTTCCTTTTGATTTGCTTTTGAGTGAGTTTTTCATAGACTTTTATAAATTTTGAAATTGCTTTTGTTAAAATAGTTTTATATGCTTTGTTAAATAGGAAAAATACAAAAACATCTCCTTTGCAAAGTTTGTTTTTAGTAGCGTTTGAAGTATTTTGAAAGAAAACGGAATTCTCGTGCAAGTAATGAGTGGTCATGTGTTGTATGCTTGGAAACGATAGAGAGATTGTTTCTTTGATTGTCTGTTAAGAAAATTGCTTTTATCAAAGTTTGCATCCTCCAACTCTCTTAGCTAGAGATTTCATTGAAAAAGAAAAGTAGTGTAAATCATCCTAGGTGCATCCTTTTAGTGGATTTGAGTCGAGTCTACACACCATCAATTTCATCTCCACTACCTTTTGTCTTAAAGAAAAGCCATAAAATTAACGGTTAAAGTAAAATCAACTTAGTAACTTTTCTTTTACTAGGGCTCTGAAGCACCAATATAGATCAGGCTAGTGTCTTGGAGTAGGAGAGTAATTAACTCTCCAAGACTACAAAACCAAACAAGTAGCTTATCTTGTGATAGGATAAATCCAGCTGTTATATTTATACTCTGGGAAAGCTCCTCTTAAAGGAGAATCACGAGCTCGTGTCCGAACCAGTGAGGGGATCAATCCTCCCTCGTTGGGAACGACGCCAGACACACACGTATTACAAACGGTAAACCTCAGATTATTGTTGAGGAGCCAGGGGATCTCTTATTGGTAAACCTTGGATTAACCATTGTCAAGGAGCCGGTAAGGGGATTGAGCTTGTTACTCTGCCCTTGCGTGCTGTCGGAGTGTAGACTGTTCCCCGAGGTGTATTTGTTGCTGTTGGTGACCTTAGTGGCCATAATCTT
>APFE031593012.1:159991-176994 GCA_000404065.3 Pinus taeda
TGTTTTATGTTTTATTTTTATGTTTTATGTTTATTTTTACATTTTTATAGTTTTTTCTTTTTTCTTTTTTTTCCTTTTTTCTTTTTTTATATGTTTTTTTGTATTTGATTTTTTTTTGTCATGTTTTTTATTTTTATTTTTATGCTTTATTACTAACATGAAAATCACCAACATTTAAAAAATATATATCCACACATAATTCATTAGAAAAATTAAAGTATAAAAACTAAGTCCTTTAAACAAAAATGGTTGATGCTCATCAACACTTTTCAAAATCAAGATGAAAATCACTAACAAAAAAAATGTTCACACTTCATACACACAAAAAATTAAAAGTGTCAAAAATAAGCCCTATAAAAAAATGTGTTGATGTTGCATCAACACTTTTCAAAACCAGCATGAAAATCACTAATATTTGAAAAAAAATTGTTCATACTTGATACATAAAAAAATTTAAAGTGGCCAAAAAATGCTCCAAAAAATAAAAGGTGTATTCTTAATCACCATTTTTTAAAATCGAGTGATTTTTTGCTTGATTGATTGATTGTTAATTTGTATCAATATATTTCAGTTAAATTGAGTTATGGTCAGTTAAACTAGTTCTAACTCTTAGAGGAACTAGTAGAAGGTACAAGTTCTGGAAGTGTAACTTCAACCACACTCAGTGATCAACTAGTTAACTAATCAATTAGCACAAAATAAATGATGCGTGTAGAGAATTTGAGTTACCTAGTTCAGATGGATATTCCAAGGTAGTGTGTTATTAGTTGTAGACTATTCCAAAGTGTATAGATCGTGCATGCAACCAGAGGATGATCCTAGAGGAATTGTGCAATCCAATTGAGGGAATTTCCTAAATAATAGGGGATAATTTCTTCAAGGAATGGCACAAGGAAATAGGAGCTTGGAGGGCTTAAAAATTGGTCAAGTGTTGGCTAGAGTCAGTCAATCAGGTAGAGAGAGTCTATACACTTCAAGGTTGTGCTTAAGCTTGAGCAAGCATATGCATTCATCTCTATTCTTTGATTAATGCAATAGAGATAGGAAGGGGTTTTGAGCAGTTGCTTTCCCCTAGATGAATCTTTGTGCATGTGTGATGCTTATTTTTAAATGTTTGTGATTTGTGTTCTAGATTGTGAATTGAATTCTGCAGAACAATAGAGTAGCTTCGAGTCTTGTGATTTAGTAAATTTCATGAGCAATTTTGAATCTACACAATAATTTTTACATGGTATTGGAGCAGGATTCACAGTAGAGAAAAAAATTTGAAGTTATTATTACAAGAGGATCGGATTTGCAAGATCAATTAGTCAGAGTTAGAAGGATGGATTTCTATGGAATAAGACTCGAGTATGCCCTTGAGGCAAGATCGAATTATGTTTCTTGGAAGGACTGCATGGAGGTAGTGTTGGAAGATAATGGATTGAAGGAATTTGTTGATAATGACACCCTGAAACTAGCAGCAATTGATACTCAAAATATAGAAGAATGGAATAAGTGTGTAACAAAGGTGAGGAGAAGCATATTGAAGGGAGTACGAGACCACATTGTCTTAAATATCCATGGGAAAGAGACTATGTATGCAATGTGGCAAGCACTGACAAATTTGTTCCAGAATAGTAGTGACCATAGGAAGTTGGCGCTAAAGGATAAACTTCGAAATATCAAGACGCAGAAGAATAACACTATTCTACAGTATCTGAGTAGGTTTGCACCATTTGATGATGAACTTGGTCAAGTTGGTGTTATTATTGCAAAATATGATTTTGTAATCTTATCCCTTCTAGTCCTTCCGAAAGAGCTGGCATAGCTACCAAGGTTCAGTGAATGGGAGGGAGAAACTACCAAATTGGGAATGCTTATGATCTAATTTGGTACAAGAGTAAATAAGGTAGAATACCAAAGATGGGACTTCATCCAAGGGTGAGGATGAGGACAATTGCGCCTTAGATGGAAAGGAAAATAAGGGAAGAAATACCAATCAGAACCAGAATCTAGTCAATGAGGCAATAAGAAAGACTTGTCCAGAATCAAATTCTTGTTGAAAATGGCAACAAGAAATTGCTAAAAATAGCAGTTTGGGTACCAGTGCTGGATTGGGCAACAGGGAATGAAAAACGGAAGTGCTAAATATAGAAGTTCTATTTTTAGCAGTGCAATGTGGATTCCTATTTGTAGTCAGTCCCTGGACTAGAAATAGGAAGTAAAATTCGAATTTGGTCTTACCAGCAGTTTGAATATTAATTAATTAATTCAGTTTGAGTTAATTAGTTAAGGAAAATAAAACTTGAAGTATTTGTGAGAACATGCAATAATTTCTTCACTGATTAGGGAATGTGTCCTTGATTTTCTCCACTAATTGAGGAATTAAGGATGAGTTCTATATTTAGAGGATCATTTGACTTAGTTTAACTTAGTCAAGTCCAGTTAGATTAATTTAACAAGTTGTTAAATTAATGAGATTCAGTTTGTTGATGCTTGCATGCATGTGACAACTAGTATCTTCAAATAATTGAGCATTCACTCATGGATAATTGATGCATGTCAGTTCAGATAGAGACCCAGTTGAGATCAAATGAGGGACAGTGTACTATCAGTTGCTAGGATATTCCTAGTGAATATTTCTCGCATGAGGAAGGAATATTATTCCTTCTAGTACTGCGTAGCTGGACCTGAGGTGACAGCAGGTATGATTTGGGCCAATTCACACATGTTATGTAATTGGACCCCAATCAAAACTACGCAAGGAAATAGGGGCTTGGATGACTTGTGGAGCCTATATATTTAGGCCTAGACAGTCCATGAGCTACATCGTCAGAGTACAGAGAGAGCATGATAGCTTTTGAGCTGATTCTTTTTGTATGTTGTTGAGGATTTCCCGAATAAATTCTTCTGTGTTATGTGCGATTGATTCCTTCTTATCAGTTATATGTGTTCATGCTTGACGTTGTTCATGGTTGATTAGCTTCTGCAAAGTTTATGGTAGATGTAGATCTAGTATTATGCTTTAGTACATTGCATATATATCAGTTTGATCTACAGGTGAAATTTCTACATGATATTAGTTAGCTAGCATATTTGTAGAGAAAATTCTACAATGCTTTCGTTGTCATGAATTTGGGCACTATGCCACAAACTATCCATAAAATAAGACAAGCAAGAAGACCTCGGGTGAAGCTTTGGGTTCATAGTTCAAGCTTGACTTTACCCTCATTGCATGCATAGCCAACATAGTGTTGGGGAGCATGTGGAATAGAGAATTTTTCAGTGATTTGGAGGATAAATATCTCCATATGCACATCGAGATGGGAGATGATGGAAGGTGAAACGTAACCGAGATTGGTAGAGTCACCTTTCAAAGGGATTTAGGCTTCCCCTTTAGGCTCAAGGATGTCATGTCCATTCTGGACCTAAAGAAAAATATTGTCTTTGTTACAGTTTTGGAAGACCATGGTTATGATGTGATCTTCAACAAAGGAAATCCATTCCTAAGACACATAGCCAGGCAACAAGAGAAGCATATCGAGGTTCGTGTGAAGAACCTATACAAGCTAGATGTGGAGGATTATGTTGCATTAAGCACAAAGGTGGAGAAGGTGGAGAGTCACAATGTGTGTGAACTTTGGCATAGAATACTAGGTCATTTGCATCATGGCGCTTTGAAGATTATGCAATAGATAACCATAGGCCTCCCCAAAGGAGCACTAGAGCGGTAGGATACATGCAAAGGGTGTACCTTGGGGAAGTACACAAAATCCACTTTCCATGATCGGGATAGAAAAGCACATGCAATCCTTGAAAGGATCCACTCTTATTATTGTGGACCTTTCTCTACAGCCTCCACTGCCATACACAAATACTTTATCATTTTTATTGATGACTTCTCACAAAAGTTTTGGATCTTCTTCATGCAATAGAAGGATGATACATTCTCCAAGTTTGTACAATTCAAGGCACTGGTTGAGAAATAAACGGGCAAAAAGTTGAAGGCTCTTAGGAGTGATAATGGAGGAGAGTATGTGTCAAATGAATTTAAAAATTTATGTGAAAAAAAGAAAGCATTCGATGGGAGTTCATAGCACCCCACAAACCATAGCAGAATGGGGTGGCTGAGAGGAAGAATTGTAGTATTATGGGAGCAACAAGGGCGATGTTGTATGATCAAGGCCTTCCTCTACATTTGTGGGCCGAGGCATGTAACACAACAGTCTATTTGCATCATGGGCATGATTACACTGGAAGAGGATTTCTCAGGGAGAAAGCTAGATGTGTTGCACTTCAAGATTTTTGGAGCCTTTGCTTATTGCCATGTCTCTAAATAATCAACGAAGAATCTAGAGCCGAAAGAAGAATTTGGAGTATTTGTGGTTTACAAAGAAACTCCCCACAGCTACCATGTGTACTTTCCATCCATTAGAATGATATTTTTGTGAAGGAATGCAAAATTTGACGAGGATAAAGCCATGCGGTGCTCTCCTGAGAAGGAGCTTTAGATCCCACCATAAGAGGAGCTTTTAGCTCCAAATGATGAATCTCAAGAAGTTGTGGAACATCCACAATTTGAGGATGAGAGAGTGTATATAGCCACTCAAATAGAAGAATCCAAAGAAGGTAGGAAAATGACCATAGAAGCTGAGATACTTGTGCAGGATGTGATAGAGAATGTGGGTGCTCCTTCAAATCAGCGCATGCAAAGAAGGTCACTAGATTGGTACACTGACAACATGGCTCTAATGACTAAGCCTATAGATACTGAGCCATCCTCTTTTGAGGAAGCAATAGAGAAACCTATATGGGTTGATGAAATGGTGGAGGAACATGAATCCATTGTAAACAAGAGTGTTTGGGAGGTGGTCCCAAGACTAGCAAACAAATCAGTTGTGGGTTTGAGATGGATATTCAAGGTAAAGCATGTAGCAAATGGAAACATAGAAAATAACAAGGCCATATTTGTGTCCAAGGGATACTCTCAAGTTGAGGGGATTGACTATGAGGACACCTTTTCTCTTGTAGCAAGGTACTCATCCATCATATCAATTCCTTCCTCTGGTTAGGCAGATGGGATTGAAGATCCACCATATGGATTTCAAAACAACAAACCTCAATGGGGTTATTGAGGAACAGGCATACATCGAGCAATCAAATGGCTTTGAGACTTTTGATTGAGAGTCATATGTGTGCATGCTCAAGAAAGCGTTGTATGGACTCAAGAAGGAACCCCGTGCTTGGTACACCAGGATCAATAGTTATCTCACCAATTTGGGCTTCACCAAAATTGAAGAGGATGCAAACCTCTATCATATTTTGGTAGAAGTTAAATTGTTAATTATTATATTATATGTTTATGACTTGATTTTAACTAGTGATGGACAATTGATTAGATCTTGCAAGGAGGACCTTGCAAGAGAGTTTTAAATGAAGGACATGGGTCTCATACACTACTTCCTCAGATTGGAAGTATGATAAGGAGATGGGGAATATTTTTCTCTGAGGGGAAATATTTGTCTCCGAGGAAAATATGCCAATGTGACACTTCATAGGTTCCACATGGACAATTGCAAACCTATGGAGACACCTATACCGACCAACTAGAGAAAAGAGGATGCCACTTCAAGTGAGGAAATGGATGCTACTATTTACCAGCAGTTGGTGGGTTCACTAATGTATCTTGTGAACACATGACTAGACATGTGCTATGCATTCAACCAATTGAGCCAATTTATGGTTAGGCCAACCAAACTATTTTGGAGGGTAGCTAAGCATGTTCTACGGTACCTTAGAGGCACTACCCAATTTGGACTATGGTACAGATAGACAGAGGAAGTGAAATTGTGTGGATTCACAGATGCATATTAGGCAGGGAGTCCATTACATTAAAAGAGTACATGAAGTGGAATTTTCGTTGTTGGGTCTATAGTGGTTTCTTGGTACAGTAGGAAGAAATTATTTGTGGAACTTAGCTTAACAAGTAGAATACATGGCTACAATTCAAGCAGAATGTGAGGCGATCTGGATGAGAAAGATACTTGTTGGATTGTTTTTTCAGATGATGGATCCAATTGTGATCTACTATGATAATTATAGTTGCATCAAGCTCTCTGAAAATCTTTTTTTTCATGATCGATCCAAGCATATAGATATATGGTATCACCATCTACGAGATTGTGTGCAGACATTGATAATGTTGTTGTAGTACATTCCAAGAGAGGAACAAGATGCTAACATTTTGACAAAGGCCTTTTTAAGAGGGAATTTTGAGTTCCACAGTTGCAGGATAAGGGTGGTTGATAATCCTTTTCTTGTTGAGAGGGAGTGTTGAAAATGCAGCAACAAAATCTTAGTTTGTCTTTTCCTTGAAGAAACTAGAGAAAAATCGAATTTCCATTTCAGTAGAAATCGTAGAGGTAGTTAACTTAGGTGACATGGAACTTGTCACTCAGTTAACTCAATTAATTCGAGTTTGGGAAGCTTGATTTCAGTTCAATATTATTGATTGCTAATTTGTAGCAATCTATTTCATTTAAATTGAGTTATGGTCAGTTAAACTAGTTCTAAATGTTGGAGGAACTAGTGAAAGGTCAAGTTGTGGAAGTGTAACTTCAACCACACTCAGTGATGAACGAGTTAACTAATAAATTAGCCCAAGATAAATGATGCATTCAGAGAATTCAATTTACCCAGTAGAGATGGAGATTCTGAGGCAGTGTATTATCAGTTGTAGACTATTTCGAAGTGTAGACGTGGTGCATGCAGTCAGAGGATGAGCCTAGAGGAATTGTGCAATCCAATTGAGGGAATTTCCTAAATGATAGGGGCTAATTTACTCAATGAGCAGTACATGGACATAAGAGCTTGGAGGGCTTGAAAATTGGCTAATTGTTGGCTAGATTTAGTCAGTCAAGTAGAGAGATAAACTATACATTTGCAGGTTGTGCTCAAGCTTGAGCAAGCATATGTATTCATCTTTATTCTTTGATTAATGCAATATAGATAGGAAGGGGTTTTGAGAAATTTCTTTCCCCTATATAAATATTTGTGCATGTGTGATGCCTATTTTTTCATGTCTATGATTTGTGTTTTAGATTGTGAATTGAATTCCATAGAACAGTAGAGTAGCTTCGAGTCTTGTGATTTAGTAAATTTCATGAGAAATTTCGAATTTACACAATAATTTCTAAAAAAAACAAAAAAAAAAATAAAAAAAAATTAAATATATAATGTGAATCACACCTCCCCATTTTTGGGGGATTTTGGTACCTAAAATCTTCTACTAAATGAGGTGGGGAAGTTTTTCCTCCACTTTTTCTCAAGTGTGCATTTTAGCTTTGCTTGGAAGATTTCCTTTCAACCCAATCTAACAAAGGACATGTTTCACTTATTTGGTAGTTTAAGACCTCTTCTACAATATAATATCTTTTTTCAACTCCGCCTGAGAATCTAGTGCCAAATCCTCTACGGAATGGAGAACCTATTCCTCTTTCTAGTCTAGCATGCAAGGTTCATAGAATTTTAGACACTCTACATTCACCACTAATTAAATGCACTTGTGTGGGAATAGACTATCTCTATGGGCATGATATCCCACCTTTTATAATGTCTCAAAGAGACCATATCATAGAGCTTCGATTTTATTACTAGGACCCTGTAGCCACTCCTTGTTCAATTGTAACCATACTCTATCTCCCACCTTGAATAACCGCTTTATTTTGTGTTGATCATGTCTTGCCTTGTATCTTCCCTGGGAATTTTGTAGTGTCCCGTGTTCCTATAGATGGATTTGCCTAATCTTATCAATATTTTTTTCTACCCTTAAGGCATCCCTTGTAAGATCCTCCCTCACTCCACCTTGTTGCCCATATGCAATATCCAAAGGAGAAGGTGGAAAATATGAAAAAACAAATTCAAATGGGGACTTAGCATTAGAAGTATGGACTACTTTATTATAAGAGTGTTGTATATATACCATATTTTCATCCCAATTCTTCAGATGCTTCCAATTGTAACCCCTCAAGAACTACACTAAATTCTTGTTGATTTCTTTTGTCTACCCATATATCTATGTATGGAATATTGTAGACCTATTTAAATTTGTGTCCATCTTCTACCATAATGTAGTCCAAAATGCACTAATAAATCTTATGTCCCTATCTGAAACGATGCTCCTTGGTGTCCCAAAGTGCACCTAGATCTGTCCAAAGAACAAATTTGTTTCTTCTTCCTAATGATGGTGTTTTAACATGGCGAACAAACATCTTGATAAACCTATCAAATACCATGAATTGGTAGTCATGTCCCTTCCTAGTTATTGGTAATCCTCCCGCAAAGTCCATGGAAATTCTTTCCCGAGGATGAGTGGGTACAAGTAAGGGATGATAGTGATGTTGTTTCTTGTTACTATGATTGTTGGTACAACAAATCATGTATCATCTTATGAACCTAACTACTTTTTATTGCATCTTGGGCCAATACACATACCTCTGCAAGTTGGCCATGGTCTCTCCTAGACAAAAATTCCCTGTAAACTTGGAGGACTGAGCCCCTATAATTATCTACAGTCGATAACCTTTAGGAACACATTACTTATCTTACCTATAGAGTAACCCATCCTAGAGATGGTAATAAATTATGTTGTCACCATCGTGTACTTGACTCTAGTTCTACAACTCTTGAAACACCTCCTTGAAGACCTCATCCTTTGAATATGCCTCTCTATATGCATCATGGGTGAATGGATCCATGTGCATCAGAGTTCCAAAATTTTTGATCTTTGATATGGGTGTCCATTATTACTAAATGGAAATTCTATAAAAACCCCATCCATTTGTAATTATTGGTTTGTTGTACCTTACTCTAGGCCTATCGATCTAAGATACTATAGTGGTTGGTGATCTTTGTGGATTATTGTCTCCTTTACCATTAGATAGTGTTTGCACTTCTTCATAGCTTGCATTGGGTAATAAATCTCTTTGTCATAGGTAGGGTAGTTTATAATTTCCCCATGAAATACTTCAGGATGGTGCCATATAGGCCTTTCTACTTATATCAAGACTGCTCCCACAGCATACCCATTTGCACTTGTCTCCATTTCGAAGGGTTTCTACAAATTTGATAATGCCAAAATTGATGCTTAATTAATATTCTTCTTTAACTCTTCAAAGGACCTATGTTGACTTTTTCCCCACTAGAAAATCTTACCACTCACTATTATGGCATGGAATGGTGTTGCTAATCCTGAAAATGAAGTTATTAGTTTCCTCATGTACTATGAAGCTCCTAACCTTAGAAACATTAATAGGAACCAACCACTTCATGAGGACCTCCATTTTGGTAGGATATATCATCAACTTTCATCCACCTATCACATTCCCCAAATACACCAAATTTTGCTATGTAAACTCACACTTATTGATATTTTCAAATAGTTGGTGCTTCTTTAATGTATCTATCATAAGCATCAAATGTGAGATGTGCTTGTCCAAGGTAGCATTATATACTAGTATACCATCCAAAAAGACAATAACAAATGAATCTATAAAGTGGCACAGTATATCATTCATTGACCTTATAAATGTAGCTAGTGCATTACATGGTAAAAATGGCATGACTAACCACTCATACAAACCTTTATTGGTTTTTAAGGTGGCCTTCCATGTATCCTCTTCTTTGACTCGAACCTACTGATATCTAGACTTTAATTCAAGCTTGGTGAAGTATTTGGATTGCTGCAACTAATCTAATAGATCATCTATCATGGGTAGGGGGTACCTATTCTTGAGGGTAATTATGTTTAATTCCTTGTAACCAATACACATCTACCATGTCCCATCCTTCTTTGGAACAATGATGATGGTCGACCCACATGACAAGGTACTTGGTCGAATGTGTCAGGTCAGGAGGGTAACTCCACGAATAGCTTGTTTATTGCATTAGTCATATCATGAATACATACATGAGTGGAGAGACTCTTGGGATTCCAATTCCAAGGTCTCTTGGTTTTCTCTAATGCATAACTAAAACTATTTACAATATTTACAATAATCCAAATCCTTTTGGATTAGGTGTCAACATTACCCCCTTTAATCTGAAGGGATGTTGGTGAGTCCAAGCATCATTCTGAATCTTTCAAACTTTTCCCTTCCAAGCACTTTGGTGAAGATGTCTACAATCTTCTCATTTATGGAACAATGTCGTATGTGGATTGTCTTGGCCTCAACATGATGTTGAATCAGATGATATTTTCTATTAATGTGCTTGGTTTGATCATGGAACTTTGGGTTATTGGCCAACTTTATTGCAGGAGTATTATCAATCAAAAGAGGAGTTGAATGCACTTGTTTCTCCTACAAATCTTCCGGAAATTTCCTGAGCCACACAATTTCCTTCATTGCTTCAATTGTTGCCACATATTTTTCCTCAGTTATAGAATCTATTGGAACTAACTATTTGGATGACCTCCAGGAAACAGCTTCTAATCCAAGACTCCTAGCATAACCTGAAGTAGATACCCTAGTTTCTTTATCTCCATCAAAATATGGATTAAATTATCCAATCAAGATGAAGTCATACACCTGTGTATCCTTGAGTCCAAAGTCTTGAGTTCCCTTCAAGTACTTTAGAACTCTTTTTCCAAGAGACCAATGACCCTGTCAAGGCTTTTGCATAAACTTGAAGAGGATTCCAACCAGAAATGAAATGTTTGGTCTAATAGTAGTCAGGTATTTGAGACTTCCTACGAGTTATTTGTACTTTGTTGCATATTTGAATTCTTTTCCTTCAATGCATGTGAGCTTTAATATCAATTCCATTGGAGTAGTCAACGTATTGCACTCAACCATGCCAAACATGTTCAATCAATCTCCAATTTACTTCTTCTGAGAGAGGAATATAAACTTTGGATGTTGAGTTACTTCAATACCAAGATAGTAGTGAACATAACCCAAATCAGTAATTTCAAAATGTTTCCTAAGTTCTTTCTTGATGGATACAATGTAGTCCTCGTTGTTCCCTGTCATTAAAAGATCATCTACATACACCACAAGATACAATAGTTTTTTTCCAACTTTCTTTACAAACAAAGTTGCATCATCAATATCATAGTGTTTGAAATTGAGTTTCAGAAGATGCTCAGTCAACTTTTCATACCAGGCTCAAGATGCTTGCTTGAGGCCATACAAAAATTTGAGAAGCTTACATACTTTATGTTCCCGACCCTTCACAACAAATCCTTCTGGTTGGGACATAAACACTTTCTCTTTTAGATATCCATTTAAGAACGTAGTTTTTACATCCATTTGATGGACTTTCCAACCATTCTAAGTTGTCAAGGAAAAGAGTGTCTGGATGGTAACCCATTTTGTTGTGGGTTGGGGGGGGAGGGGGGGGGTGGTGGTGGAAGTCTCCTCACGGTTGACCCCTTCCTTCTGTGCAAAACCTTTTTCCACAAGCATGCCTTTGTGCATGTCAAGTGATTCATCTACTTTATACTTGTTTTTGAAGACCCACTTGCAGCCTACTGGTTTCATTCCCAATGGAGGATCAACCAACTTCTAGGTGCCATTATTTTTCAAAGCACCATATTCTTTCTACATCACTTCTTTCCATTCATCATGAGAAGTGGATTCTTTCAAGGAATTGGTTCAAAATCTGTAGAAAAAATCAATTCACAATCATTAGAAACATCCATATCAATAGGTGAATCAGAATCGTCTACATCACCTCCATTCTATTTGGTTGAGCTTCTTGTTCCTATATTTCCAACCTCATCAGGACGAACACTTTCAAGTGTCTTTGTCATCCATTTTGGAAGACCTTTCTGAGATGGCCCAAGTTGCTCAGTTGACTGAGATGGGACTGAATAAAGATTTATTCTCCCAATTCTATCAATCACATCACTCAAAGTGTCATCATGATCAGTGGTTGGAGCTCCATGTGGGGGAGATATTTATTTAGAATAATATTCCACGAATTGATCCAGTATATGGATCCCCCCTTCAAAGATGTGGAATCTCATTATCAAACTCTCAAAAATACTTTGCATGTTTGAATCTATCAAAGTGATTAAGTTGACGCTAACAACATTGTCTGTCTTGGAAGATTCAAGAAAGATCACATCTCTAGATATTATAAACTTCTTATTCACTTCATCATAGAGACTATATGCTTTGGAGGTATTAGAGTACCCCAAGAAGATACATTTGTGACTCCTTACACCAATTTTGTTTCTTTGTTCCTTAGGTATCAAGGCATAATGGGTGGAACCAAAAACCCTGAGATGCCTCACCAAAGGAATGTGGCCATACCACATTTAATACAGAATCATGTTTTTTATGGCATTAATTGAACACCTATTCTTTATATACACATCACATAGAATTGCATCAACCCAAAACATCAGTTTAGCATTCTTAAAAAACATCATGGAATGTACCATATTTAATATTGTCTTGGTCTTTCTTTCAGCTAATCCATTCTGTTGGGGATTATAGGGCACGATTGTTTGATGTTTGATCCCATGTTGGCAAAGATAGTTTTAAAAATAATTTGAAGTATATTATTTTCCATTATCAGTACGAATAAATACAATATGAGATTTTGCATCATTTTCAATCCATGCATGAAAGTTCTTGAATGTTTCAAAAGCTTCAAATTTGTTCTTCAATAAATACCCCCAACACATTCTGGTGTAGTCATCAATAAATGTCATCATATATTTATTACCATTTGTAGAAGGAACAATTATTGGGCCACATAAATAAAAAATAACGAGTTCAAGTTTTTTATGTGCTCTGGAATGAGAGTCATGAAAAGATTGTGTGTTGTGCTTTCCTAAGATACAAGCATCACATTGCTTAAGTTTCCTAGGAATAGTAGGCAAACCAGTAACAGTATTTTTCTTCAACAAACTAAGGTTGTCATAGTTCAAGTGTCCAAATCTAGCATGCCATAAAAGAATTGATGAAAATGTACCTTGATCATAGTGAGAACTATATGAAAGGTTATGTGCATGAGTATAGGTTTTGTGCAGCTTCGTAAGTATTTCTTCTTATATCCCAGTCATGACAAGTGGGTGATCTAATGCTTTTCCGGCCTCAACCTTGCCATAAAATATATGAATGGAGTGTCCTTCTTGGTGGATGTGCACCAAATACATCAAGTTTCTTCTCAACTCTAGGAGGTATAGAACATCATGTAGAAGAAAGTCTAGAAGACCAGGCAATTTGAGCCCAATGGTGCCAAGACCTAATGGATTATTTTTGACTTGTTTGCAAAGTAGATTGCTCCATCGACATCATTAGTGAATTCTTCAAAGAAACCTCTTCTAAAATTCATATGGAAATTTTATCCTGAATCAAGAAACCAAGCAACTTCCCATGAAGCAAGTGAATCATTAAATAAGCCTTAATTTACCCTAATGTTTCAATGTGCCACAACATAATGGGCAAACTCAGGTGTTTTTCCTTTCCCTTTACTAAGTGTTTTACCCTTTTCTTCATTTCCTTCCTACTTGATTCTGTCCCAAGGAAGTTTACATGTGGAAGCATCATGACCATCTCTATTGCATCGTATGCAATGAAGATCAAACCTTTCTCCTTGGAAATGTTTGTCCCCCTGCCTCTAAAATTCTTCCTTCCTCTTCTTCTTCGACCACCTCTTCCTCTTGAAGAATGTTGTGCATGATTCTTCTCTTTATATGCAAGGCACATAGCTTCTTCAAAAGACTGAGGATATGTTTTCTTCTAAAAATCCTTCTCTCTTTCAACAAACCTCTTCTCAAGGGAGTCAAAGGAAATCTCCTTAAGTTTGCCACTTTCTTGTAATGACTCAATATAATGTGAATAACTGGGATATAGTGCCTTGACATAAGCTATGAGAGGAATGTCTATTTCAACACTAGTGGCTTTTATGTCATGCATAATGGATCTTACTTCTGATGTTAAGATAAAAATGTCATCACTTTACAACTCAAGATTGAACAAATTCAAGTTCAGAGTGTGAATCATACAATTCCTTCAATTTATTTAAGGCTTCAATGGAATTTGAAAATGGAGAAATATGATGACTCGGTTATTCATTTACAAGTGTTGCAATCAAGACATAGGCTTTTTTGTTCTTTTTCTCCTAAATAAAAGACCCTTATCTAAAGTGTACTTTTCAGGTGCATTGTCTCCTTCTCCTTCACAAATTCCTTTCCAAAATTCATTAAAAATGAGGGTGTATTATATTTTCCTATAACACTCATGATAGTTCTCTTTGAAAAAGAGAACTACTCCCGTAATGGAGATGAGTGAATGCATTCTCAAGAACTATCTGCTTTTGAAAAAAAAAAAAAACTTCACTCTTTATTGTGCATATGAATAGTCACACCACCATATAATATGCAATTTAATTACCATATATAAAAGGAGTGAATGGAACATCCCATACTACATACCACTCAAGGTTTCCTTCAAAAAAATAAACTCAAATTTTATATTCCATGTTAGAGTCGGTCTAGTTATCCCTCCGTCAGAGATCAAAGCTCTTTTTTGCATTTCATGTTTAGGTGTCCCATCAGTTTCGATCAGTTTCATTTCGTTAGGCATGCCATAACTCTGACGGAATGGTTTGTGTTACTCATTCCCCTCGTGCTTGGCACTGCTAGTTCAGGTCTATTCATAAAAACAAGTCTTCAAAGGTCATTTACAATCCTGTTTCAAATTTCTAGGTCATAACAATGGTTCTTGGTCATTAGGTCTAGGGTTGAGTCAATCTTGTTTTGCAAAGTCTAAGAAGACCAGCAGGCTAGAGGGATGTCCTCGATAGGTGGTTACTTCAATAATTTTCATCATTATACAGATAAATTAGGACTTCTCTTCAAAACTATGTTTTGAAGATAAGTCGTCATCTCATTTTTGTAAAAAATCTTCAAAAATTTTAGTTCTTGAATCGTCCAAGCGCAGCCTTGGTCTCCTTTGCCAGATCATATCATAGCTATCCCTACAAAAAATTGTTAAAGAAAATCATTATTTCAACCAAATTTGAGGAAACCAAAAAAGTCAGAAGTCTATTAATCCTGAAAAAGTGTCAATGACAAAACATTACAAAATGGGTCATGGACCAAGCAAAAATCAAAAGGGAGTCTTTATAAAGATATTTCACTACATTGTCAACTCATTTTGCATGCCAAGAGTGAAGAACATCATTTCAAAGCGAATTTGTGAATTTGTGAGGAAGTTGGAGCAGTTTCTTGGCGCACGACGCATTGGACTAGGCGCGCGGCGCATCAAGCACAAAACCGCAGTGTAAAAATACATGCACGCGGCGCGTTGGGTGAGGCATGCAGTGCACTGGGTTTTAAGCCCGAAATTTGTTTGGGAACGCATCAACTCGCCTCCTCTCCGTACAAATTTGTAGGTAGGCTCATATCCACCACTTGTGCTTGATTTTTCAAAGGTTAATGTAATGGTTTCATCATATGTTGCCATAGAAATCCAAGTGGAAAGCCCTCCTTTGTCAATGAAATTGTTGTAGGGTTTGAATGCAAAAAATTGTTGTTGGGTTTCAAAAACAGAGTGTAACCAAGGTTATCATTTTTTCCCCATTTCCCTTTGTTTCCCATTCCCAAATTCACCATTATTTTTCCCAATAATTCCCTCATTAATCCTACACTATAATCCCTCAAATCCTAGTCCCTCACCTCTACTAAAAAACACATTATCCTTACGTAACATCCCAAAACCCTAAAATCCAAGATTTTCATTTCCCTTCCCTTCTCTAAGTCCCTTGTTTTTATTTCCAAATTCCCTAATTCCCTAATGTTTCCCCTTTCCTAATATTCCCTTGTGTATTTGTGTCCCCTTGGTCACAACATTTTTAGAGCAAAAGAATAGTTTACAGGCAATTGTGCACACAGTTTATACATCAGTATAGATATTCCAGCTATCTTGTTTTCAAAGACATGTCAGAGACCGAGTCAGTCTATGAGCAGGAGTATGATAGTGATTCTACACTGGAGTTAAATGTGCCAAATGTGCCACAGAGGTATCACAAAGGTGGCAAAAGTGGTCAGCATGTCAGGGAGGAGCCTACTTCTTTGGCTCAATTGCAAACTTGCCCACTTGCAATGGATTGTTTTCGGCGTCAATCATGTTTCCAATATTGTGAGATGATCTCACAAACTCAGCATCATCAGGAACTAGTCCGTTTATTTGTTCTAGATTTACAGGATGGTCATGTAAACCTTGCCGGAGTGAATTTCACCTTGTCACCCGAGACTATTGCTCAGGCCACCGGGATACCAAATTTAGGGGAGGAATGGAGCAAAGGCCAGCTGTTAGACAGATTCTACTATGAGCCATATATCAAACCCGGGTATATGAGACACTTGAGTGTAGTGTTTCCTTTCGGATTCCTGAGGGATGAGTTTTCACCATTAATGAAACTCATCATTCGATATTTCAGTTGTGAGGGCAAATTCTCGCGTCTCTATGCGTACCATGTCCGTTTGTTGATGCATTTCACGAGGGTACGTATGATGAACATTCTGTTCTTCATGTGTCGCAACATAGAGAGGATGGTGCCTTTAGTACAAAGGAAGATCCCAGCACATCAGCATAAGAGCATATATCATTACGCATTGATCAAAATCATAGTGATGCATCAGTTGGCACAGCAGGGCATTACTTGGGAGGATTTCATCTCCCGTGATTACTTTTCAGCGCTACAGCCGCCTCCCGAGATAATTCATGATGAGGGAGCGCCTTCACACCAGCCAGATATTCCTGAGACTGAGCATATAAGTGCTCCTCCATATGTGACATACCAGCGAGGCCACAGGGCCTTATTTGCATCTACACGACGAGTACTATCTCCACTCGGGGTGGAAGGGGTCACGATAACTTCATCAGCACAGTGAGTATTATCTCCACATCATGTGGAAGGGGTCTTGCCTTCTTCTTCAGCACAGGTACAGATCCAGGATAGGGGCAAAAGGCCCATGTTTGATGAGGGTCCTTCAGGAGGTC
>APFE031593012.1:178671-195191 GCA_000404065.3 Pinus taeda
TAAGTTGTTTATGTGTATCACTTTCCTTCTCTTATCTTCCGCAATTGAACAAATGAAGTGTTAAGGTAGAATCCATAAATTTGCTATGCTCTGCCTTTAAGTTTGTTTGATTTTCCATGTTTTCATCTATTTATGGAGAATCCTTGAAAGTTTCTTGCACTCCTTAACTTCTCACCAGTCTGATCTATCCATTCATTCTCTTTAAATGCATCAAAACAATCTCCTATCTTGCCCCAAGTAGACCTCTGCAAAAGTTGTGCCTCATCCCCCCACCCAAAATTTCCTTTCCCTTGAATTCAACAAAACTTCAAAAAATCAATTTCAAACTCCTTGTACTTCATACCTAGCCTAAAATTAGTTATCAATTCATTCATCTCGACCTCATTAATTACCTTTTTCCGAGATTGACTCGGAGAGAGCCCTCTCCTGTCCTCGTAGGGCTAGCTACGAGGCTGAGTGTGGTTTGATGTAGCCTTGAGTTTTACCTTATTTAAGCCTAAGGTAGATTTGAGCGCTAACATGCCATATTCACTCTCATATAATATATCACTTATACACTTTATATAATACATTCACTCCATTCAAATTATACTCACAGTATCAAGAAGAGTGGACATACGCCATAAACATTTCAAAGCATAACATGATACACCATGTATCATAACTCACCACTCATAAGAACTCAATGCACTTCCATTATACCCAACATTCATGCACATATAAACTGATTTATGCCATCAACATATATCATTACATCTCACACTAATTGTAATGCATGTATTCATGGAAAAATGACATGGAGAATCGCACAACTTCAAATGGGAATCACGACCTCTTAAAATAAACAACACGCATAGCACATTGTTACATAGTAATTTATCACCACTTTCACTCCCGATCTTCTCACTGTGTCATGTGTCCAAGTCAAACATGCTTATGACAGACAAATGCTCTCCTATGTTGCCAATTGACCCACTTTTCCTAAGTTATCTGCCTCATCACAGCTATTGGCTTAATAAACGCACTGAAAGGCGCTCATGAATAGTCCATTTTCGTTGCCAGCGCGAAAGTACACCTGATTCCCACGATGGCCCGATTTTAAGCACCAGCGCGGGGCTATGTGTTTCCTTCAGCGATGATTTGACTAGTTGTACTAATCACTAGCGATGTCAGCGCTGAACCCTAGTTATGTACCCGAGATGATCCAGATTGCGCGAATTTGTTCCAACAGTCGGCCTTCCAGATGACTCCAGACCTGGTTGTTGGCCTAGTTTATGTTGCCCTTCCCTCCCTGTTGTGGCAGTTCCGTCAATAGTGCTACCTTCCTTGATGATAAGCTCTCTCTTCCACCTTTCATGGAGACTCCTTCTCCTATTTAAACTCTCACCATTGATATGCATTGCTAGTTCCTAATAGTTGGCTAGTTGAGTAGTGTTGTTAGTGTTTGTGAGTTTGCTAGATAGCTGGTGTGAGAGTGACAAGTGTGGGATTGTTGATAGCTTGTGGAAGGTTGTGAAGTGCCCTTAATCTTGTGTAAAACCTATGAGTGAGAGAGCTCTTGTATGTTGGGAGATCCATCTTCAAAGAGTGAATGCTTGAAGAACATGCTGGTTGGACCCTTCTAAGAAGGCTTGTGACGTCAAGACTTTGGTTGTAAGCTGACTCTTATTTCATTATTAATGCAATCAATGATGTTTTCCTATGTCTTGTATGTAATGTACTTGATAGCTCATAACTTCGACTTTGTGAGTAAATAGTTCATTGTTGTATCCGGTTACGAGCTTTGTTGTATTTCCTTTGCTTTGTTTCAGGTTGATCACACATTGAGGAGAAGGAAGCAGAAGCTGGAGCAGCGCAATGGAACTCCATTGACCACTGGTTGAGGTAGGCCTCCAACTTTAACTGTTTAAGGAAAGTTATTGTTGATCTGTCCTTGTTTGTGACTAGACCCACTCTAGGGCTAGAGGGGTTGCCTCTGTCAGTAGAGGGAACACTTTCCTACATCACACACATGAAATGAAAATCATTCAACACTCCAATTAATGCAAGGTCTTCAAATCATTGTTTTCGGCCCTTATGGATTTGCATAGACATAAACAAAAAAAATAGTCATCATACATACCATTTTCAATGAACAAACAGCATAGACTTGAATGCATAGACCACTTTCAAATGCATCACATGGACTATAGTCCTCCTCCAAGGTTGTTTTCAGAATTATCATTCACCTTCAAATATTCTAAGGCCTTCTGGCACGTTCCAGCATTTGTCTCTAGATTTGAACGCGCTCACTCCTACAGTCCTTTATTTTATTGTGTTCAACAGAAATTAACCTTGAGGCCTCATCTCGCAAATTTTCAATCTCATATCATATTTGGGACACCATGGGTAACCACACCAACCGTCAGTCTTTAAAAAAAATCACATTGTGATGATTGTATACATATGTAGGGAGAATGCACCATAAACAGACACTAGTGCAGTGATCCAAGGCAGCATCGATTCCTAAGGAAAGTGAGATTTATAGCAGCCACTTCACAGAATTTGCAAGGAAAATGGAGAGTGGATTAAGGTAGAGAATCAGAATAACATAGATAATTCAACATAGAATGTAGTAGAGGCATAGTATGTAGCATAAAATGGTAGATTTCAGCAGGAGTTACAACACAAGAGCTAATTTTGGGAACTAGCTATGATACCATTTCAGGCCAGGAAGGTAACTCCACGAATAAATTGTATATTACATTAGTCAAATCATGAATATATACATGAGTGGAGAGAATCTTCGGATTCCAATTCCAAGATCTCTTGGTTTTCTCTAATGCATAATTGAAACTATTTACAATAATCTCAATCCTTTCATATTAGGTGTGAATAGAATGATATTGTACTTTAATAGTTTTTGTAACTATTTATTCATCTTAGTTGCTTCTATAATGAACTACATGTATATCCCAAAGTTTGGCATTAGGGATTCTGATAATAGTTGGATCTCATGCTCCACTTCACTCTTGGTTGGTAACCCTTTAGGCTCCTGGAACACATCCATGTATGCATGTAGCAACTCTTCCAATTGGTGTTTATGTTTCTTCCTGATCTATTGATCTCCCTAATTGATGTTTACGTTTATTTGATAGGGCCACCATGAAAAGGTGCACATTTCAATTTATATTAGTGACCTAATCTTATAGTTGCACAAACCTCTCATCTACGGGATCATGAGGGTTATTCACATATTCGTCGAACATTATTGGGGTTTTGTGATTTCCAATTTGACTGATATGGATCCCTTGTAACTCCCCATAATATACCCAAAGAGACCTACCCTGATACCAATATGATCCATAAACTACTATGAATATTCCACTAGACAATTCATCCCAAGAGATCTACTGAAATAGATTAGAAAACCCAAAATTTGCAATATGAGGGTTTATTTCTCCTTATATTTCCATATCTATTAATTATTGTGTATTTTGTATGCATACAAATTATAATTATGAAAAAAATATAGAACAACAAACTAAAAAACTCACAAACCACTATTGACACAAGACATATCCATGGAAACCCTTTTTGGAGAAAACCTAACTAGAAGATGAGGTTGCTCTACTCTTTTCTCTGAATGGAAAATGGATGCAAGTACAAAGAAGTGAGGCTTGTGGATCGTGAGTTATTATAGTGCACAAATATTTTCTATTTTTTCTCTCTCTATCCCTCTCGGCTACTTTTCTCATCTATGGAACAAAATGCATTCGAATAGAATGGAACCCTCATTCCCCCTAGTGGCCTGGTTATCACACAACTCAATAGCCTCCTAGTGGTTAATTTTGACTCCCTCAAATCTTAACTGGAGTTAAAATATGGAATATTCTAGGGTCATATTCATCATGATCATGAAAATAGCTTCTTTTCCATAAATAATGGGGAATGACATGGCATCCTCTCAAATTATTGTGGCCAAAACAGGAAATTCAACTTCAAAGTGGCATAGCTTTCGCATACGAACTTTTTTTGAGGTGATTTTTATGCTATTTGAAAGCTCAATGTGTGCAAAAAAAAAAAAAGGTGGCCCTTAAGCAAAAAAATAGCCCAAAAAATGTGGTTTGATGCCTCAAACTAGACCCAAAAGTTTTTAGACTCCAATTTTCCAAACTACATCCCACTAGTAAAAATGGTTTTGTGAGATTGTTTCTACACTTTTTCTACTCCGAAAGCATTAATATGGATGAAAAAAAAATGAAATGATCTAATCTGGATCGTAAACTCTTATTTGAGTTTGGTACCCCTGTGTCCTTGCTCATAAATGAATATCCAAATCTATATTCCCACCTTGATTACATTGCGTTGAAGCATAGTATTCATTAAAAAACATGAACAAGATATGAGCATGTAACTCAATTCGGGGAGTCTCATTGTATAAATCCTTGCTCCATGGGAGTTAAGTGACATGTGACACTCCAATTTCTTATTTAATAGGGTGATACAAGGTACTTCCATTGATTTAATGAACTGGTTGGAAATTCTCCTTAACATTGATCACTATAACTCCGTGTTCACGATGTTGGATCCGCCAGCATTCAAGGGATATCCCTAGTATGAAGTCCCAACTAGACCTCACATCGTTTGGTGCAAGAGTCCCATCCGTTATGATGGCCCGGTTTCCATTATCTTAAAGATATGCATTAGTTCTTACTTGTCAGTACATGAGAGTGGTATACTTAGTCTTCAAACAGTGAGGTTTGTGTGTCTGGTGAGTGCTTAGTGTCACTTGTGTCAAAGTTCTTTCACTGTAGAGGGGGAGGGTGAGAGTGAGTCTCAAGTCGAAAGGGAGTAGTCCCAACTCAGGTAGATACACACCACACAACAGGATCTACACAGCTTTTGTCGGATTCATCCACACAGATCCGGCAGTCACATACACAAAGGTGAACAGATAACACGCACAACACCTAGCGGAGTAGTCCACACGAGTGATATCGTCGTTATAACAAGTTTACAAGAATGAGTTTGTCTAGTGTCTGAAGGAGTAGTCCACATGAGAAAGACAACAATAACACCTCATACAACACATTTCCAATAGAATATTCACTAAAACAATCGAAATAGTTCAACTATCTTAGTACAAATTAAAGCAACATGCATTACAAGCTTCCAAAGAATAGTCTTACAAACAAATACAATACATGTGTAAAAATTTGTTGCCCTGTGATAGGCTTCTGAATTAAGTGAAAGTCCCAAGACACATTTGTACACCATACATCACTAGCCCCAGTAGTGGAGTGTTGGAGCCATTGCTCACTCCTCAAAGAAAATATTACAGACTCTCAAGGCTATGTGGGAGGAGCCAAGGTGAAAAGTCCTTTGCATGTACAAATGAGGGGTATATATAGCCAAGGGTGAACTTAACCCTTGTGACTCTTTGACTTCCCTCATGATTGTTCAACTTACATGAATCTTTAACTTCATTTGTGGGTCTTTTAGACTTCCACGTTATATTACATTGATTACACAAGTATGACCCAAAGTAGTGATGTGGTCGAGGCGACTCATGACACAACTCGACATGTCACTGCTAGTCTGCACATGTTGGTTGTGTTGTTTGTGTCGAGCTGCTATGTTGATGAGTGATGAGTGTGCTCGATGTACCATAGCTTCATCTTTGCATGGAAAAGGTCAGGGAGTCTTCAATGGTCTTAGTGTTTGCTTGATGTTTCATGCATTTTCATGCGTCTCCTTCACTTGCTACTTGGAATGTTTAGTGTGTTCGTCCAACCGAGAGCAAGTATTCTAGCATGTGCTCCTTGTTCATCTCATTCGTCGTCGCGCCATGTCTCATCCATGTACCTGTTTCTTCAATCACTCATGACAAGACGACATCAAACCAATAAATACCCTAGTCTTTCGTTTCCAGGTGCAGCTAATCAGGAGAGAGGACAAGGCTCTGAAACAGCACAAAGCACATTTCAAGTCAGGATGCGAAGCTCCGAGGCACTTTCGGGAAAACTATGCAAAGGTCACTGAGAGGCTGGGTTGAGTAGTCTGGGATAGCAATGACATCTATGGGATATGGCTCAGTTATGAGGCATAATTGTGGAGTTTTTATAGGGAAGGAAGTGTGGGCAGCAGGACGCACTGGCAATGAAAACTACGCATTTTTCCAGAGGAGGCTAGGATCGGGTTCCGGGAGCCTGTTGGTCAAAACTGCATAGTTCTGGGAGGAAGTCAAGAAGGACGTGACTGTGTAATTTCTGGGTTGAGTGGGGTGTCAGGAAGAAGCTAGAATGTCAATGAAAACTTTGCAGTTTTTAGGAGTGGAGAGCAAGTCAGCAGGGGGACTGCCTGGCAAAACTGTGCAATTTCCTAGGACAGTGCAATGACAGGTAGTGGTTTCCTATCCCTCATTTCTTCATATTTTCTTTAGGCATGTTGGATAGCTTCTATGTATTTTTGGAGATGAGTGCCTCCCTGGGTCATTTCTCAAGTCAAATTCTTCAGTTGACCAGCGAAAGAATTGATGGATAGGCTTATGGGGAGCACAAATTGAGATGGCTTCTTGGGAAACTTTTGCATTGTTCTAGGTGACAGCCAACTGGGTTGATTCCATAATTGCATAGTGCAGACTACCTAGAGGGCAGCCTCAAGCTCTACGTAGTTCTGGGTAACAATGCTTGGTCATTGAGGGTTGATATTGCGCAGTGCAGCTCAATGGAGGTCCGACTAATGGAGGGTTATTTGGTCAACATATTTTCAGAAAAATGGCTAAGTGTGTGAGTGAGTGAACTCATGTATACATGACCTTGCAAAAACACACTCAACATGACTCAACGACATGACACCTCAAAAGAACAAGACAACATGTCTCAGTGTGATTGTCTAAAGGTTAAGAGAGACAAGTGCGACACTTGAGATAGATCATCAAACGACCATGACAACACTTGCGCGACATTGTTTAAAAATTTGTGTGTGAGTGCAATAGATGTTTACATATCGAACATAACTCATACAAAAAGACAAACCTTTAACATCACCAAAAAAATTCTGCAAGCATGACATAGAAATCAACATGTTAAAGACAATAGTTGGTCAAACGAGCGAAAAAGAAGCAATACATGTAGAGGAAACATGTCAAATGATTTTTTGTGTTTGCACACATGAATTTTACTGAAGACGTGATTATATGACAATGACAAGAAGTCCTGCAAACTCAACTAAGAGATATACTTCGAAAGGTGTTATTCACTTACCCTCAAGATGATCATGCATTCGACGGAGTTTGCATGGTGTCCTGATATTTTGTTATCCCTTAGTCTCTTGGTCCTTCTCCTCAACTCCTTGGGAGTGATCTCAGCATGTCACCTTTTCCTGTAGTCATTGAGAAATAGATCGACATTGTTTCAGTAGGTAGTGATTTCTTCAGGAATGAGGCCCTAGGAAGCCCAACTGCGTAGTTTCTGCATGCAAGACAGATAGGGTAGCTTGGAAAACACTGCACAGTTTTGAGGCACAAGACACTGCTACATGATGGGGGTCCTGGGAGGACGCATCAGCATAGTTTCTGAGTGTAGTGCAGCCTGGGAAGCTGGGAGGCAATACTGCACAGTTTTTGGATGCAAGGCACTATTGCGGGATGGGCTCTGAGAGGACACAGTTGCGCAGTTTCAGGTTGCAAGGTAGACTAAGCAACTAAGGGATCATATTGTGTACTTTCTAATGATAGTGGGTTCCAGCTGGGAGAAGGACACTGGAGGAAACCACTGTGTAGTTTTGGATGCCAAGGGAGGTTGGGGTCTCTGCGCATTGCGCATTTCCAGCAGGCAAGGAAGAAATATTGAGGGTTGCAAAAGCAAAGTGCATAGCTCCAGGAAGTTGGATGAGGCTAGGTTACTTGGGAAATGGCTAAGTGTGAGATCAGTGACACGGATGTAAAAAGTGATAGGACTCGACTATGATCACACACAAACACTTAGTGATACAACGTAGACCATCCAAAATGTATAAAACATACTTTGCTTGATGCAACAACCTTCATCACAACAGTGTGTGAAGTGAGTGTCAAACATGTCTATGTGATGATAACAACTCAGGCACACATGCTTTCCCTTAAATAAAAAAAACATCCCCTTTGCACGACAAATAATAATCCCTATGCCCAAATATGACACATGTTTCATAAAGATGAGAACATGAACAACTCTTAAGATCAAGGAGGGGAATCTTGAGATCATCAGCTTACCAACAAGTGACCAAGGATGATTAGTTGCAAGATCCAAGGTAGGATCAGAAATTTGCATGCGAGCCAAAATTTTGGAGGGTGGTTGTAGCTGCTACAACATTGGCAACGCACTGGTAGAAATCCAGCTCTCTGTATGGACCTTGCTTCATGAAAAGTTAGTCTAACCCTTCTGGAAGTATTGTTCGATTCTTTGATCATGATGGCTTTCGCACTAGCTTGTGTGAAATATGTAGTCCCTACCATTATCTTAATCGATTAGCACATATTCCAAGCCAAGTCAACTTAGTTGTTTTGATTGGGGATGAGGAGTATATGGATGCACAAGTAATGTCACTGTTAGAGTTTAAGTTTCATCTCTGTTGTTACTCCGCTGCCAGCAAAACTGGATAGTACCCCGTCGGAGTCACGCAAAAACACAAGCATCGCTCCACTGCCAGCGAGCCTTGTCAGTACCTTGGCAGAGTTACTTATATCACCTCTCTACGTAGGAAGCATTTCTCTTCTTTTGTCTTATTCATTTTTCAATTTTTTTTCATTTTTTCAAAGAACTGTGCATAAGCACTTATTTATTTTAGAGGCGGAAGAGGGATCCCAACTTATTGAGAGAAAAATAGGTTGTTCCTTTAGAGAATTATGTTATATATACCTTTGACATACTTGTTAATGTTTTCCCCTCACCTTACTCTACTTGACTAAGCTAACAAGGGTTAACCCAAAAGAACCCATTAGAGTAGGCGGTACTAGTTAACAGTGAAAGTGTTGTGTTTTCAACAAGACTCACTATGAACAGAACGTATTTTCCATCAAGGAATCATCGACCGAGGACAACAAGCTCTTCATAAAGAAAGAGGACAACAGATAACCAAGTGTTGATAGTTGTGCATGTCCTCTTAGATTTTCCCGGCTTGGCTTGAGAGCCAAACATGGTTTCATGAGAGGCTAACCTACGCGTACAAGCAAGCAAAGAAAGAAACAACAAAAAGCATATTTAAAGCGAAAGAAAAACAAGTAACCAAAGTAAGCAAGCAAGCAAACCAAACAAAGTCAGTAAGCAAACAAACATGCAAACCAGAAAGAAAATAAAAGCAAGAAAGCAAACACTACTCCTACTCCTACACTAAGCAGTCAGGGTTACGTGAAATGAAATTTCCAGTGAAGCCACTGTAGGTGTACCTGACCTACAACCACAAAGATAGAAGTGATTAAAATAGATAAAAAAATAGTGTTCAACGGAAAATACAAAAACTTGACAATATTGCACACGAACGAGAAGGTATTGTTTGTGGGCCGAAAGATGTGTCACAACCACCCAACACACGTGCTTACCCCTTCGATGACTATTGTTTTTCAACAAACCTCAAAAGTCCCTTTCAAGTGTGTGTTCATCTACACCAAGTTTCTTAGCGAGTGCGAGGAAGGACTGAATCTTACTACTTACAACACAGCTCGCCAAGTAAGATTGTTCCAACCATTCAGTGTTTGGATCATAAAATTCGTGATGGTTGTTTTGAAAGACTCGTGATCTTTGAAAAGATAGATTTTTTATTTGAGATAGGGGATCATGATGGGAATTTGGTACGGATAGATAGATCTGATCATTCTCATCGGTCATGTCAAGATAATGAGGACCTACCATAGCCATCAACACAAGCCGAAGTGCCTCACTTGCTTGACAGAAGTCTGAGGAGAAAGATGTTACACGGTGAAGATCATAGTGCATGAAGCTACTATCATTGGAGGTACTATTGGAAAAATGATAAACTGCATGAAAATCACCCAAGGTAGAAGAAATATTAGACCAGTTGGTCAAGATGCCAGATTCCCAATTTGACATGAACAAAGAAAATTTTTGAACAATCTTGTGAATGCTCTGAACAATGGAACCAAGTTCGTTGTGCACTAGATATGATAGAGCACCCACCTGCAACTAGTGAAAAATTGCGCAAGAATCATGGTCCTCACAGGGATGTAGAAAGGATGCCAGCATTGTGAATGTGTGAAGCCAGTTGGGTTGTGGTGAAATGAGAGGAAATTGTTTTTTGTGATAGCTTTTGCACTCGTCATCACACAGGGAGATTGTTGGTGTGATGAGCGGGCAGATTTGAAGTGAAAGATTCACAAGAAGACCAAGGATATGATCATGAGAAAGAACATCTAATAAGTATGATTCTAGACAAAGACATTCTTTGAGATAATCAAATTGACAGTTCCATCATTGCATGAGAGATAAACACTCCCAACCTGAGTTGGATGTAAGAGACATTGCATGAAGATGGACATGTTGTAACAAACTCATGGATTCAACCATGAGTGAAATTCTGAAATCTTGAAATATCAATCCTAGAATAGTAAAAAAAAATTACACAGGGGTCCATGTCAAGTGCAACCATGCAGATAGATGGATTGTGCATGAGAAACTAGATCTGATTCGGTTCGAGAGGCTTACCAGAGTCGCGAGGTCCAGACATAAACAACAATGAAAGTTCAAGTGCCTTGACTCCCTAACACGTCTTGGAACTTTCCAAAATTGAAAAATCGCATTTTGAGTTGTGAACCACATCATGCATGGCTTCAGGATGGATTTTGTTATTGATTTCAAAACTAATCTTAGGATGGCAGCCATCTCTGTCACAAGCTTCATCAAACTTTTCAACTTCAGCAAGCTGACTTGACGAGTTGTCTTCATGTAATATACAAGATGATGATGAGTGGGAAGAGTCATGTGCATTGAGAATATTTTCATCATGAATAGCCTCACTTCCTTGTGTCGATCGAGGAGATAACTCACCATATGAAGAAGCAAGAGGATAGGGATTATCTCCGCCGCATGTGGATGCGTTGTGAATGGTAGGACACACGGGTAAGTGAGGTGCAAAGGAAGTTTCGATATGGACATCTGCTTTAACCGGAGTGCATTCCAAATCTGAGTTAGAGAGTACATGAGAGAATAGTATATCACATGATGTGCTCTGGAATTCATGACAACATATGGAAGCATGTTATTGATGACAACCCAAGACTGGAGATTGATTGAAAGAATTAATTGTGCATGATGTTTCACCAAGATTAGTACATTGAGGATTGTTAGAGAATGGAATCTCATTGTTTTGATGCAGATAGTTTTGAAGCATAGAAGAGGAATTTATTGTGTCTTCACCTTTCTGCTCCTCCACCTATGTAATGAGACTGCCTTGCACATGAATGCAATTTGATCCAGCAGCTTGAGAATCAAGAGAATGCGCACATCTGGCTTGTGAAGCAGATTGATCAAGCGAGTCATGGTACAAGGATTCATGGCTTGTAAATGATGGAGGATGGTAGAGATGTAGATCAGACTCGAGACTTGGGTTATGAACGATGATATCCTCTTGCGGAATGGAGGAATGAGTCTTGGTCATAGGATTTCTAAGCCATTATGAAATTTCCTTAATTGGAGTGGGAGATGGCTGAGAAGATGGATTGGGAACATGCTATGCAGATTTCTCAGCTTTGCGACCATTGTGATGGGGCACACTCTGCACAGATTTATCAGTTTTGTAACCACTGCAAAGGGGCACCCTCTACGTAGATTTCTTATCTTTGTGACCGCTGTGAGGGGGCACCCTCTGCGCAGATTTCTCAACTTTGCAATTGCTGCAAGGGAGCATCCACTTCGAGATAGGAAAGGGAGGAGGACAAGGAACAAATGGGTTGTTGGGATCCTCCTCTGCAAACTTGGGGGCCTCATGATTTGCAAGAGCTAAGGAAGAATGGAAAGAAGGAGGTTCACCGTGTCACGAAACATGAACCAAACGTTTCAACTCTTGGCTCAAGAATTCAAGGTCCAAAAAATGTTCAGGAATTTTGTGACAGAGTTGGAGGAAGTGGGTCTCAAAGTCCTCAACTGATTCACCAAGCTTCATTCTTGAACAAGATATTGTTTCATAGACATCTTGATGGTTACACTTATCGAAGGCTTGATGGAGCTCCTTGAGGAGAGTAAGAAGGGAATGGGTGGAAAAAGGTGGCAGGGTATGACACCATCGATTAGCACAACCTTCAAGGGTGAGGAAGAAAAGTATGCTACAAGCTCTTCACTATTGATTTCATGAGATTCACAGAAATGAAGAAAATCATAAATGTGCTTGGTTATGGACGTTATGTTCTCACCGTCAAACTTTAACAAGGACAAGTGATCAACAAGCTCATCAAGGAGTGATAGTTGATTAAGGAAGAAATGGGAGAAACACCTCGTGAACATGTTTTGTGTATGATCCATTTTGATAAGAGATTTGAACCATATGAAACAGGCTCATCTTGTCATCTAGCCCTCCTTCTAGTGCCATAAATGTTGATGGTGCTGGATCTGCCAACATTCAGGGGATCTCCCCGGTATGAAGTCCCAACTAGACCTCACAACGTTTGGTGTAGGAGTCGCATCTAGTATGATGGCCCAATTTCCATTATCTTAAATATATGCCTTAACTCTTTCTTGTCAGCACATGCGAGGTATACTTAGTCTTCAAACAGCAAGATTCGTGTGCCTGGTGAGTGCTTAATATCACTTGTGTCAAAGTTCATTCACTGCAGAGGGGGAGGGTGAGAGTGAGACTCAAGTTGAAAGGGAGTATTTCCAACTCAGGTAGAGACACACAACACAACAGGATCTACGCAACTTCCAATGGAGTAGTCCACATGGATGTGGCAATCACATACACAAAGGTGAACAGATACCACACACAACACCCAGTGGATTATTCCACATGAGTGCGATGGTCGTTATAACGAGTTTACAAGAATGAGTTTTTCTAGTGTTCGGTGGAGTAGTCCACAAGGGCGAGACAGCGATAACAATTGATACAACACATTTCCAATAGAATATGCACTAAAACAGTTGAAATAGTTCAAATAATTTAGTACAAGTTAGAGCAACTTGCATTACAAGTGTACAGACAATAATCTTATAAACAGATACAATACATGTGTGAAAATGTTTTGGCCTGTGACAGGCTTCTAAATTAAGTGAAAGTCATGTTGTAGCGGCTACAACCACCCTCAAAAAAATTTTCATGCACCCAATTTCATGTTGGCATTATGATACAGATTTAGCACTATGACACAGGTGTTGTCCTTGATGGCAACTCACACCAATGATAGATCATAGTTCAGGCTCACAGAATGAAGAAAGAGAGGTATATGTAGGTTCCCCATTGACCAAGTCGCGTGTACACGTGGGTTCACAGACCAAAAGGCGCGTATAGTGCACACACGCACTTTCGCGAAAGGAAACGAGCGTACATGTTGGAAAACTTAGTTTTGGTTCGTGGTATTTGGTCCATGGTATTTTGATCCATGGTATTGGTCCAAGGTATCTTGTCCGAAGTGTTGACCCCAAGTATTTGGTCCAAGGTATTGATTCTAAGTGGTTTTAGACCATGGTATTGAGTAAGGCCTAAGACTATAAAAGGAGGATAATATCATTAGGCAAAGGCACTCAAGCATTGAATATCTAATGAAGAGCAAGATCTAGAATACAGGTCATTAGGTTATGGTGCACAACTGGGTTTGAATCAAGGATGAACCTGAGCGCTTGATGAAGGATAAGTTTTATTGATGGGTCAAGATGTTAAGGCTTGAAGAGAAGTATCTTTGTGTGGTTTTGATCTTTTATCTGAATAATTGGCGCATGTCATAATCTGTAAATATGATGATCTAGGTATAACTAATGTCTGAATAATTGTAAAGGTTAAATCATCATTTACAAATCTGTACGTAGGTTCACTATATCAAAGATGCGTATACACACTGGTTCGACATTTCAAAATAGTGTATACGCAGGTTCACCTTGAGAAAAATGTGTATGCACGCAGGTTCAACACATTGAAGCAACGTACACTTCATAAAATATGCTTTAGATATTTCCGTTTGTTGTTGCAGTGTTCTGGGTTCCGGCTTGGGTTCTGGTTACTGTTACTATATTCTGGTTATAGCATTCTAAGAAGTGATTGTTTGATTCAGTTTTGGTTGGGGCAAAAGAAATTGGTTGATGCAGATATATTTGATGTCCGTTTGATGATTATTGATGGATCTAGTCTGAAAATTTATGAAACGTGGTCCTTGGAAGAAAAGAGAAGGTTGTAGCCCTCTGTAGGCCAGCACCTACGTACTAGTAAACACATCAGCTAGTACAAGAGCTAGGGGGTTGTAGCTCCCTTCCAAGAAAATCTGGAGAATGAGAAAAGGTTGTAGCCTTCTACAGGTAAAAGCTTGTGTACTCGTATAAGATTGCACTAGTACAAAAATTGTAAAAAGAAGTTTCTTATTAAAAGGAAGATAGAGACGATTGTAGCAGGTGGTTTTCACCCACATTGGGTTTCCGCCTTATATCTTGTGTTCATGTGTGTGACTGTTTGTTCTATTTTTACTGCTCCTGGTTACTGTTTATATGGTTCTGATGCACAGATTAAAGATCAGCATATGAAGAATTGACTAAATTATAAGTTTACAGGGTATACGCTAGTTGCCTTACATACAGTTGCGTATACACGCAAGTTTCATTAACTGAAGTAGCGTATACGAATCTAATTATGGAAATGAAATATTATTGACTTGCTAATACTGATTCACCCCCCTCTCAGTATTATTTCCAACAATTGGTATCGGAGCAGGTCCTTCAGAAGAAGCTTGATCACTTGAAGGAAGATCTATCATCATGAGTAACTAAGAAAGAGAGGGATCCATTAAACCACCAATCTTTGATGGGAGCAACTTCGTTTATTGGAAGGTAAGAACCACAACCTATCTTCAATCTCTTGGAACAGATGTCTGGGAAATCGTGGAAGGAGGATATACATTTCCATCAGCAATTCCTACAGATACGGCAAGCAAAAAGCAATATGAAACCAATGCCAAAGCTGTCAATACATTATTGGCGAGTCTATCACAATAAAAATTTGTCAAGGTTATGCAGTACCGCCAAAGAAATATGGGATAAAATCGTGCTAAGCTATGAAGGAGACAATTAGGTAAAACGTGCAAAACTACAATCTCTTAGAATTCAAAATGAAACTCTCAAAATGCACAATGATGAAAGTATAGCTAATTACTTCTTACGTATAGATGAGATTGTTAATTGCATGAAGAACTTGGTTGAAGAGATAAAAGAAGTTACTTTAGTTGAAAAAGTTTTAAGATCCTTGTCTACTAAGTTTGATTCAAAAGTTTCTGCCATAGAAGAAAAGTAGGATCTTCAAAGTATTACTATGACACAGCTGCACGGAATCTTAACTGCTTTCGAAATGAGAAAAGGAGGTCCATCAGAAATGAGAGAAGCCACATTTAAAGCTTCAAGAAGAGAAGAGCTCAATGAATCAGGACATATTTCAGAAGGAGAGGCAGAAGCAAACTTTGTCAAGAACCTTCTACGGGGTTCTGGAAGATTCAAAGGTAAACTACCTTTCAAATGTTTTGCTTGTGGAAGAGTCGGTCATTATGCAGCCAAATGTCCTCATAAAGATAAGCTTGATAAAGGTAAGGAATCAGAAAAATGGAATAGAAAACAGAATGTAAGTAAGAAGAGCTATCATAGAAAATTTTAGGGGCGAATGTTCGCCCTTTGGCGAAATTAAGGGGTTTTAAATTTTTAGTGGGCGAATATTTTGTATTATAGTACTTTTTACAAATCACCTCAAATAGCCTACCTTATTTTAAGGGAGAGGGTAAAAAAGGTAAATTTAGCCCTTGAAATTAGGAGTTACAACCTTCCATTCGCCCATTTTCAAGAATAGGTTTTATTTAAGTGAATCCATTCGCCCATTTTCAAGAATAGGTTTTATTTAAGTGAATCCTATGGGCCAAATACCATATTTATAAAGAGGTATGGTGAATTAATAAAAATATAAATAAATGAAAAGTATGGTAAATAAATAAAGCATTTTTTATATTTACTCCATAAGTCACCTTATATACATGCAAGGGTATAAACAAATAAAAATATAAGTAAAGTGGAGGTATGGTAAATAAATAAACGTCTTTTTATACTTACTCAAAAGGTATGGTAAATAAATAAAAATATAAATAAACTAGACGCATGGTAAATAAATAAAACCTCTTTTTATATTTAGTCCATAACCCTCGTTCTATTTATAAAGGCTCAAGAAAGAGGTTTTATTTAAGTGAATCCTATGGCCAAATACCATATTTGTAAAAGAGGTATGGTAAATTAATAAAAATATAAATAAAGGAGAGGTATGGTAAACAAATAAAACATTTTTTTATATTTACTCCATAAGTCACCTTATATTTA